>CAMZMU010000108.1:8130096-8225678 GCA_947311845.1 Poa pratensis
GTCTCATTGTCCTCCTGCTTGCACGCCTGCAAAAGCTGAGGTCGGTTTGGCCTCTGTAAGTGCTAGCGAAGTTGCTATTGAATGCCTCCTCTAAATCCAGCCAGCAATTGATGCTATTCTCCGGCAGATTGTTCAGCCAGATCCGAGCAGGACCTCCAACATGTGCGGGAGATACCGGACCGCCCATCGGCGATTGCCCCCCGCAATGTATACTGCTGAAACATAATCAGCTAGCCAATCCTGCGGCTTGGTGCTCCCATTGTACGGCCTGGTACTTCGACCCAACTGAAATTGAGACACTGGTGGAGGTGGTTCCTTCATGAATCCGAGGTCCAAAACGCCGGACCAGGGGGCCTTCCTCTTCCAACCTCTCGGACATGTAATCCGATCTAGTTTTATCGCGCGTCACCTAGGCAACGTCCGAGCTCCGATACGCTCTCCCAATGCACCATCCACTCTATAGAATCTACCCCGCTCCATGGCTGAATTTCCATCATCATATCGTTCGCCACCTCGACCGACATTTATCGGCTGCGGAACATACTCTGGCACTTGCTGATACTGCTCCTGCGGCCGGGGTTGCTGCTGATGCCTCGGGAGCTGAGGTGGTTTACCTCGGCCAGCCGACGTTGCTTGCCCACCATTTTGATTTCCCTGTGCCGACCGCCTTTAGCTCGGCTTGCGTCACCTGGGCGGGGTCCATTGGCTCGGCTAGCGTTTACCGACCTTTTGCTTCCCAGCTAACTCCGGATCGTCACCTGCAGCTGCATCTCCTTGTTCCGACCTGAAGTGACACTCCGGGCACGATCGGCTCCTCCGACGTGTGGAGACGAGGCTTGCCCCTTGGACCTCTGGCTAACTGGCCTAATTGAATAAACCGCCTGCGAGCCGCCAAGCCCGGCCTTGCGGGGGCTTCATTTTGCTTGCTGGCCACATGCACTAACTCATTGAGCCGCTTCTGCTGCTCACGCCATGCATCCGGTCAACTCCGATAGCCGGCCCTTACTGCTTCGGCTGCTCATGGTTCTTAGCTGGTGAACTATACACCGGCCTACCAGTAGCCGACCTGCTACTTGTTGCCTTACCGACCGAGACTGCAGCCCTACCCATCTCCTCATAGAGGTCCTTGCCTCGGTTGAGAGAGCAGTTTCTTACGCCGCACAACCGGAGTAAAACCATCTCTATACCATGTGCAGCATTGTACTCCTTTTGCTCCATATCAAACTGCTGCTTAGCCTCGGCAAGCAACCGATTCTCTCATCACTCTCTGGCGCTCTGCCTCTAACCCGACCACCGTATGCTCCACACTTGCCTCTACTGCGAGTGGCCGAGCTAACCTATCAACAATAGATTCTAAGGGAACTTCTTCCCTTGGCATGCCCAACTGCTCATTCTGACTAGGTTTCTCGTACGGAAACTTCGCCGCCCGACCTGATTTCTCAGGCAGCGCGGTTGGGGTCGCCTCCACCTCGGCTAACGTGACTCCGCCAGCATCTGCCTTGCTAGCTGCAGGCTTGGTACCAGCCACCATCACCTACACACCTCGGAGGGCGAGTAACACGTTGGCCCAAAGCCGCCAGGGAGGAGTTTCGTCGTCCACGAGCACCTGCTCCGGGTACTCGCGAACCACCTCGACAGCAACGTATGTGGGGGAAACTGCGAGCATCATGAGGAAACCACCGGTGGGAAAAGGCTTGCCGGCGAAGCACCCCGCATTGTCATCACAAAGGCAAACTCGCCGATCTTGGCAACAAGGCCAGAAAGAACACGCTCAGAGGAGCCCGTCCGGATGGAAACTCCACCCAACGGCTCAATCTGCCCCACGGTGGGCATCAACTGTCGTGGTGGGATCACGGCAGATGCCATGGGTATGGCTTAGTTGGGGCCGAACAGTCGTTGGGGAATCCGGGGGGGTTTATGCACTCAAGATGTGCGCACAAGCAAGAACATGCAAGAAACCTCAAGAACATGAACAAGAACCAAGAAAGCCAAGAAACAACAACCACACAAGACACCACGATGTACCCAGGTTTCGGGGCCTTTGTGAGGAAGTAAAACCCCTACTCCTGCCTTTCCTCTCTAATATATCGGTGTTGTTCTCAAATACAAGGTGCTCCTCGAGCTGTATGAAGCTTCCCAAGTGAGAGCTCTAGATGGGAGATGAAACTACGAAGGGGGAAATGAGCTAGGGTTTTTCGTCGTCCTGATGTTCGATCCCTCCCTTGAGGGGTGGTGCCACTTATATAGCTAGGCCGAGGTTACGGTTCTACCCCTGCCTTTAACTGACAATGGCATGGCCAAGAGGTAGAAAGACAAGCCTCTCTCCTGCCAGCTCAACGGCCGAACTGTCAGGCCAGCCAGGCCTAGCTTTCCTCTTCCGGTCATACTTCAGTAGCCTGCCGAGGTCTAGCCTGTAGACCTTTCCCGAAATAGCCGAGTCAGCTCCTAGGCCCCCGAGCTTTCGGGAAACCCGTGGACGGACCTCGCCGTCCTCTGAAGCCTCGGGCTACGAGCTCTGCCGCGCCCGTGACTCCTCTGACATGCCTCGATACTTGCTGCTAACCTCGGCTGGCCGGTCACTCATACGTTGGGCCCGCTTCATCTTGGCTCGGGATACTCCGATCCTACACGTCGGTAGATAACACCTTGCTCTTGTGGCAACTAGCTGACTGCCCCAAGGTTCATACCTCGGAGGCCATACTTCGGATGATTCTTCCGACGTACACCTTACGTCGGATGACGCCTCCTGCGTCTTTGCTTAATTGCTACCTCGGACGGCTTACAGCCTTAACCTTACATGTCTTTACCTCATCTTTAGCCTACCCGGGGGTAACCCCCCGACACTAGGACTCAAACTCTGACCTAGCCCTACGCGCGTGAAACATCCCAATATGCAAAAAGTTATAATAAGAACCAAATAAAGAAAACTTTTGTCATATGCAAAAAGTTTAATAGTTTAATTCCAAGCAATCTTTAATTCAAATTTTGAGTTTAGTTAAATTCTTTTATCCAAAGTATTTCATAAACCCAATATATTTGGCAAGGTGATTTAAGATTTTCAAAGACAACATCATTTCATAAAATATCTTATTCCAAATATTTGATTTTAAATATTTGACTTGGTTAATTCTTTAAAACCCTAAGATCTTATTTGCAAAGTGCTTAAGATGTTAAAGTATGCCGATTTCTAAAATGGTTTTGGTTAAACTATATGATATAGAAATTTTATATTACCTTTGGAAATTAATAAACCCTGCAATAATATTTGCAAAAGGTACTAAATTATTTAAAGCATGTTCTTATTTAAAAATTGGTTTGGATTCAATTATAGTTATTTAAAAATTTAGTGTAAAATAGCTAACTTTTCAATATTTATATTTGTGGCAATTTATTTGATTTTTAATAAGCCACAAATGATTTTATTAAAATCCTATTTTTAAAATGTCATAATGTGTCAAATTTGCATTTAAAGATATTCTGGAATTTCAAATTTTAAAATGTGTTGGAAAAAGGTACTTGAATATTTTAAATGATAGATTTGATTTTACAAATTTTTAGAAATTGGTTTGGCTTCTTTTGGACATTAAAACAAAAGATAAAAGAAATAAGAAAAACAGAAAAAGAAAAAGAAAATCCCCTGACAGTGGGACCCACCTGTCAGGGAGAGCTTCTTCAACATCGAGCCGTTGACCGCGTCCATTTCGGCTGGAATTTTCTCTCTTGATTGCGGTTAATTGGCTTGCCCAAATTGCTCTCCGTTTTCTCCTATCAGTAGCCCCGATGCCCTCGCCATTTACCCCCTTCCTCCCTCGAACCATGCCCCGAGTCTGCAGAAATTCATCGCCAAAGATCTGCCATTGACGCCACCGTGCAAGTACAATTCCGGTGATTTGAGGCCACCCCTCGCCGCAACTAACTATATACTTACTTTTGTCCAGAGACACAAAACTATTTTGTTAAGTTATTTTATATTTAATTTTGTGTTAAAAGTTCTTTAAAAAGTTTTGTTTTGCAAACCTTGGCTTTAAAAGGTGTTAAGCCTTTTACCAAATTCTTTGGTGATCATTTTGATTAAGACCCACCCATTAGAACCTTTGGAACACCACAACAATATTTTACATTTGATATGTTCAAACTTAATTGCTTGACCAACCTTTAACCACAATGGAAAATCCTAAACCCAATCACATTAATTCTTTTGCATATGGAATTATGTGATAACCTTTGACCAATATTTTGTGAGACTTGTTATGCATGTTTTGATTTGGTATGCTATGTGTTGTTGAATGTGGTATTGTTGTTTGTGTATATTGTTTAAATTGAACGGAGAGCTCTGAGCTACGTTGAAAAGAGTTTGCGAGCAACGACAACTTTCAAAGGCAAGTGGCACATTCATAAACTTCCTACTATTTTGTCTATGCATGTTAGTATATTTTCCCTAAACATGTGTAGGTGTTATTAGTATTGTTATGCTAAAACTTTAGAGTAGCACCCCTATACTAGTTGTCTAGAATCCTATTATAACTTTGTAGAATTATTGAGATGCTATGCAAAAGATTGTTTTGATAAAAGTTAAATTCTACTAAGTAAATGAAACACCTGGGTGGATTGGTTTGATAAAAGGAGGTCGGAGTTGAGTGGCTACTCAGGGCCATTTCTATGGTTTTACCTGAATATGTGCACTTGTGGATTGCCACCCAGGGACAAAGGGATTTGAAGTTACTCCAAGTGAAGATTGCTTCTAGTGCAGCCACTTGGTACTATGGCTCTGCCTTGACTATGTAAGTTCTAGGAACCTGATTCTGGCAGTTCGCAGCGGATGAAAGTCTTGTATGGGTCTGCCCAGAGGAACAGGGGACTGTTTCCAAAGGTCTCGTCTCAATCTTCTCCTTCTGCTTATCACTAATGGAGTGTAGAGGATAGTTTGAGCTGATTGAGTCTTGTGGTGAACGTGCACAACCTCTCGATAGTGTCAAAACTAGTACTTAGCCGTGTCCCGGTTACGGACAATTCTGAGCAGCTGATTAAGGACGTCAACGGAGGATCCCAACATTCCAACTTCTCAAGTAAAATTTGAAGGGTGAACAAGGGTAGATGAGACAATGGTTTTCATGCCATACTTGTCTCGACTAGAAGAAAAGTTTTCCAAAGAGTTAGAAAAAATTGGCTTTCTGCAAAATAGCCTTTGAACTCCACCAGCCAAATATGCATATAGGTTATTAGAGTTTTTCCACTAAGTGTCCACGGAGTGTCACTTGCCAGTTCCATTTTATATGGTTCTGACCCACCTTGTTGCAACTTTTTCCTGTTGCAGGTTGTTCTGATGATGAGTGAGGTTTCGTTTAAGGGTTTCGAGTCTACAACAAACATGTTTCGCCAGTGGCACATGAAGATGATGGAGACTCACTGCTACTTTTATTTCCGCTGCATTACTGATGCATGTAAAATGCATACATGAACTTTGCACTATATCACACATATTCCAATCATATTTGCATCATATAAGGATTATATTACTGTTATTTAATGATTTTAGGAAATAAATCAATTGTTTCCTATTTTATGGAATTAACCCTGCGCAGGCAGAAAACCCTATTTCTTTCCTTTTTGTTTCAGGGACCCAAACGTCGTCTAAAAATTATGGAAAAAATACAGGCGTCAGTATTTTGGAAGGAGGAAGACCTCGGAGCGAAGGAATCAAGCAAACGGAGCCCGCAAGGCGAAAAGGGGGTGGCCCACGCGGCCAGGTACTGTGGCCGCGTGGGGCCCACTCATTTGGGCCTCGTGGCTCCGCCGCCGTCGATCTTTTGTCCACCGCCTTCGTCTTGACCTAAAAACGCCTATAAAAAAGGTCCCCTGGCGTTTCGCGAAGGGAGCGCCGCAAAAACACAGAAACACGAACGAAACGAGTCAGGAGCTGCAGATTGGAGGGGAAAACTCCGGCGGGGCGCTGCCGGTGTGGTCTCCATCCTCTCCATCGACTTCTCCACCATCTCCAAGATGATGAGGGAGTAGTCCACCTCTGGACTATGGGTTTGTGGAAGTAACTTATGTATCTCTTCTCTCTTGAGCTTCACTAATTAGTACCGTATGAGCTACTGAACATGATTACGGTCATATTTGTAATACCTATGTGGTGGATCTTTCTATGAGTTAATATATGTTTGAGATTGCAATGTTTGTTTCAGTTATGAGTATAGATTCATATTATGTACCCCGTTCTTGTCTACTTGTTGTGATCAAGCATGTTTATGGAGCGTGTGTGGGGGAACGTGTGCATTAGTTGGAGTAACGGTGAGTGGTGAGTGCGGTAAGCTGACAACTTAATATCGCGATCCACTTGGGTGTTTACCTTACTTTGTTACCTCACTAGGGATAAACAAAAATACCATGCTGCAAGGGTTGAGGGTGATCAAGCTTCTTCCTGTGACTAGATCCAGCATGTTCTTATTTTCACTTCATGTCATGAAACTTATTGCTATACTCTGAGTCATCTTAATTACTGAGGTGTTATGATTTGGTTCGCATCTTGGTGGAGTATAAGAGAGACTAATAATCAAAAGGTCTCTATGTTAGGACGTGATGCCCATATATCTAAGTAACTTGTTATCAAACTGTGTGTTGCAATCTCATATGTTAATTCTGTGTGTGTTCCATTGTCTGCCACTTTATAAAGAGAGAGTGCATTTGTGAAACCATGAACCCCGGTCCATTTTTAATCATAAGAAACATATTTCCAACACCATATACCACTTTTCTATTTTCAGCCATCATTAAATCCGAAAATACAAAAATACTTTTCATCTTGCATACATCATTAAAAAAACCCAAAAATATCATTTACCATTGCATCCACCACCATTGCATATTTATTTCCTGTTTGCATTGCATAACTATCTTGATATCATTCTTACACCTTGTGCTTGACAACCACAGGTGAGGTTGAGGACCAAAACATTTAACTTTGTTTTGTAGGTAACCAAAAGAAGGATAAGAAGATATATCTTCACTACTGATTCCCGAGAGTTCGATATTAAACCCTCGAGTCACCCTCGTGGGGAAAACAAGTCTTCCACTACTACACACTCTGCACTTGGAGTCTCAACCTAACCCGTTACTTTTTCGCAGGTAACACGCGAAGGGCTAGCAAGTGTTTTCTGGCGCGTGGTGTAACTACGTTCATCGGGTATCAAGACTGTTTTCTGGCGCCGTTGCCGGGAATCATAGCTGAGAGATTTATCCAAGGGTGTGCATCATCGCATTCATCTCACAACGAAGTCAACTTCACCAACTTGTGCTAACACCTAAGCTTGGGGAGGTTGCACCTACGTGAGCACCATCTTATCCATCTTTACTTACAAAGCAATTTATTTGTTTTGTTAGTGTCATTGCATATCATATTCCGCTTGCATATTTATTTTCAGTTTTGCATAAAAAATAAAAAAAATAAAAACTTGCTATCATGGTTTTGGAAACAAACAAGGAGGGAGTTCTCTAGGGAATTCGGTTTCTAGTTTTAAACAATATCATGGAGAAACATTAAAAGATGCTTGGGTAAGAATTAATAGGATGCACTATGAAGATCCTACACCTTGTGAAGATGAAAAGCTAAATCTCTATTTCTATTATGGATAGACCCATGGTATCAAAGTGCTTTAGATGGGGCTACAGGTGGAAGTTTTGTCTTGTCAACACCACCTTGTGCAGCCATGACTCTTAGAAGAATTTTTGGTAGCTTTGTGGGTAGCAAGAAAAAGTTGGAGGACACCACAATAGCACTTGCTTCATCAAAGGATAAATTTGAAACTAAGTTAGAAAAGCTACCTAGTAAGGAAGATTTTGAACAACTAGTTTCTTATTCTGAAAACATTATTCCAAAAATAAACAATGAGTTGGTTAATGTTATGCATAAGTTAAGAATATGTGAGAAAGAATTTCTTGAGAAAGATGTTTACTTGAACAATATTGAGGAAAAGGTTGGTTCGAGTTAGTGATTCATTGAAGAAAGATTCATCATCTAAACATATAAAAGAAGTTCCTAATAAGCAACAAGTTTGGGTGAAAAAGGAAAAGAAAGTTGAGGAAGTTAAAATGCTTAGTGAAGTCAAGGATCCTTTGCTTGACTTAGAAAATTGTAGCTTGCATGAATTAATATCTATCTTACAAAAACTTGCAAGTGATCCTTCCATCAACACTAATCAAGCTGGTTTGGTTCTTATATTGCTAATCATGTCTTGAAAGAAAAGATTGCTAGGTACAACCAAGAGGCTATGATACCACCTAAGCTTGGGGATATGTGGATTCCTAAGGTACTAGTAACTATTGGAAAAGAGACACACCATGCTATACTTGATCTAGGATCTAGTGTCTCTGTTTTATCTAAAGAACTATATGAAGTGCTTGAATTGAAAAATCTTGAAAAATGCTCCATTGAACTTGCACTTGCTGATGACTCTTTAGGAAAAGTAAGTGATGTTATGGTGGAGTTACATATGACTTTTGTGCCTGTGGATTTTCTAATCATGGATATGGGGAATAAAACCTCTAGTCCTATTATTCTTGGAAGACCTTTTCTTCGTACCACAGGTGCATCATTGATTCAAAGGAAGGGAATGTGAAGTTTCAGTTCCACACAAGAAGTGCATGGAACACTTCCAAGGAAGAGGGAACCACCAAAGTTCAAGCTCCCTCATGAGCTTCGTCCACAATAAACAACAAGTAAGAAGCCTAGCTATATGGCTATAAAGAAAGCGCTTTGCGGGAGGCAACCCGGTTATTTTTTGTGTGATTTTCTTTGTGTCCTCTTGCTGTAACAAGAGACTTTGTGTCTAGTTTAGGTTCTGGATTTTCAATAAAGTGCCAAGTTTTACCCTTTTTGGTTTGAAAAAGTTGCTTATAGCGTTCGGAGATTTTATTCCTGCACGAATCAGTGCACGGTATGATTTTTAATTCTTATTCTGTAACTCCGAATGAGCTCATATTTGAACTGTAGTTGCAACTTTTCATCCTCTGTATGCATGAATTTTTCGGAATTTTTCGAGAAAGTTTGGTAGGGTAGAAAAATACGTTTTGCTGCTGCTGTTTTTCTGGACAGATTCTGTCCCATTTTGTTTGATGCATGCTTTGAGCTTTTAAGTTGAATCTTTTTGATCCAATTGAGTTTATGAGTAGGCATACAACATTATACACTTTCTGGACATCTCATATGAATTTTTGTTCAAGGATTATATGCAGCAAGAAACTATTTGTTTATCACTATTAATGCACCCCACAGAAAAGAAATGGGAGAAACGGTGTTTTGAAGTTTTTTCACAGGGATTGGAGGAGATGCACCAAGAGCTATCCAAGGATGGTGAAGACCATAAGCTTGGGGATGTGAAGACAACCCCACTGGACCTACACACTCTCGGTTTGCACGTCCAACTTCTGTTTTTCGATCGAAACACTTTATCGCATAAACTTGGAGCGTCTTTTGTTTTGTTTTGTTTGATTTGTTTGAGAGACCACCACACTATCATTTATATATGGAGAGCTACTGGAAATATGGGTTGAAATATGTTGGATGCTTTTATAAGATTGGGAAAAGGGATGTTTGAGTTGATTTTTAATGATACATATAGTTGCATGATTCATGAGCTTGTTTATGAGTAATAGTTTGCAAATCCTTTTTGAAGAGCTATCACTTATTCATGTTTTGGTGCTGATTGTTATTTTACTTGGTTTAACATGGATTAGTTAGTTCTATGGACACTCATGCATGCATCTAGATGGTCAACTTTCTCCCTTTTGCTAGCCCAAAAACTCCAACAAGTCAAAACTTGTTTCCAACACCTTCAACCAAAGTTATTCCAGTGAGTCCACCATATCTACCTACTAGCTATATGCTATTCCGAGTATGTTCATCATGATATTTGTGTTATCTATACCTCTGAATGAAAATGATTATGTTATTGATTGCCATGGGAAAAGTTGGTTATATAGCTCTCATGAACTTGATGCACATTTTTACTATCATTGCTATAAATAAAACATGACCCATTGTGATTAAGATTATGATGCTAGTGGCTTGATAAATGTCCAGGTTGGGAGTTAGCCCATATGTGCTGTCACATGCAAAGCTTTCAACATGCTCCATTTAGTTGATATCATGTGCTTTTGTCTATGGATGCCTATCATGGTGAAATAAGGGGAAAGATTTAGTTTGAATGAGTTTGTATAAATGGTTAGAGAGACGCCTGGGCCGCTAATCTAAGCCATGCATTATTCATGGTGGAAATTTACTTACATGCTATGGTGAATTATCTATGACACACCTTACAATAAAAAGCTATTCCAATGGTAAATAAAAAGGGTGTTGAGTTTTCATCTTGTTTGTTTGTCTTGTCATTTTGATATGGGCTTGTTCCATATCCTGGGACAAGAGGTACCCCAGTTGACGCTCTTGATGATACTATTATTACTTACAATGATAGATAACTTGAACTTGCTTTTCCCAAGTTGAGTAACTCATGGTGTAGGTACTTGTATTCAAGGGGCATGAGACATCCAACCTTTACTTTGTCAAGCACACTACTCATATTTGCTCTCACATTAAACTATAATCATTCAAGATGCTATGATAGGGGAATGAGAGCTTGACACCAAGTATTACCACATTGCAATCATTAACTTAAGTAGGAGAGTTTGGAGTTAGATGAAACTTATGCATGCTTTACCTCTACTCACTTATTCATCTTTCCAAAGTGTCCACCAAACATATTCAGATTTTCATATCACTCTATGGACCACATGTATGCAAAAGTAAGAATGTCCATATTACTTGCTTATGTTACACTTTGTGAACTATCATTGAACATCCTTGCATTGAATACTTGATATCACTTCATAAACTGTTTTGCATATTGCTACTCCTTTGAAGAATGAATCATTTGACTCTATGTAGCAGTAGCAATCATCTTTGATATCCATTGTTAGTGCTATATTGCAAAGCCCATGTTAGTTTTATCACCTTCATACTCGAGGACGAGTATTGGTTAAGCTTGGGGATGTTGATGCATGTAAAATGCATACATGAACTTTGCACTATATCACACATATTCAATCATATTTGCATCATATAAGGGTTATATTACTGTTATTTAATGATTTTAGGAAATAAATCAATTGTTTCCTATTTTTATGGAATTAACCCTGCGAGGCAAAAACCCTATTTCTTTCCTTTTATGTTTCAGGGACCCAAACGTCGTCAAAAATTATGGAAAAATACAGGCGTCAGTATTTTGGAAGGAGGAAGACCTCGGAGCGAAGGAAGCAAGCAAACGGAGCCGCAAGGCGAAAAGGGGGTGGCCCACGCGGCCAGGTACTGTGGCCGCGTGGGCCCACTCATTTGGCCTCGTGGCTCCGCTGCCGTCGATCTTTCGTCCACCGACTCGTCTTGACCTAAAAACGCCTATAAAAAAGGTCCCCTGACGTTTCACGAAGGAGCGCCGCACAAACACAGAAACACCGAAACGGAGATCAGGAGCTGCAGATTGGAGGGGGAAAACTCCGGCGGGGCGCTGCCGGTGTGGTCTCCATCCTCTCCATCGACTTCTCCACCGTCTCCATGATGAGGGAGTAGTCCACCTCTGGACTATGGGTTTGTGGAAGTAACTTATGTATCTCTCTCTCTTGAGCTTCACTAATTAGTACCGTATGAGCTGCTGAACATGATTACGGTCATATTTGTAATACCTATGTGGTGGATCTTTCTATGAGTTAATATATGTTTGAGATTGCAATGTTTGTTTCAGTTATGAGTATAGATGCATATTATGTACCCCGTTCTTGTCTACTTGTTTGATCAAGCATGTTTATGAGAGCGTGTGTGGAGGAACGTGTGCATTAGTTGGAGTAATGGGGAGTGGTGAGTGCGGTAAGCTGACAACTTAATATCGCGATCCACTTGGGTGTTTACCTTACTTTGTTACCTCACTAGGGATAAACAAAAATACCATGCTGCAAGGGTTGAGGGTGACCAAGCTTCTTCCTGTGACTAGATCCAGCATGTTCTTATTTTCACTTCATGTCATGAAACTTATTGCTATACTCTGAGTCATCTTAATTACTGAGGTGTTATGATTTGGTTCGCATCTTGGTGGAGTATAAGAGAGACTAATAACCAAAAGGTCTCTATGTTAGGACGTGATGCCCATATATCTAAGTAACTTGTTATCAAACTGTGTTGCAATCTCATATGTTAATTCTGTGTGTGTTCCATTGTCTGCCACTTATAAAGAGAGAGTGCATTTGTGAAACCATGAACCCCGGTCCATTTTTAATCATAAGAAACACCTTTCCAACACCATATACCACTTTTCTATTTTCAGCCATCATTAAATCCAAAATACAAAAATACTTTTCATCTTGCATACATCATTAAAAAACCCAAAAATATCATTTACCATTGCATCCACCACCATTGCATATTTATTTCCTGTTTGCATTGCATAACTATCTTGATATCATTCTTACACCTTGTGCTTGACAACCACAGGTGAAGTTGAGGACCAAAATATTTAACTTTATTTTGTAGGTAACTAAAAGAAGGATAAGAAGATATATCTTCACTACTGATTCCCCGAGAGTTCGATATTAAACCCTCGAGTCACCCCTCGTGGGGAAAACAAGTCTTCCACTACTACACACTCTGCACTTGGAGTCTCAACCTAACCCCGTTCACTTTTTCACGCAGGTAACCACGCGAAGGGCTAGCAAGTGTTTTCTGGCGCCATTGTGGTGTAACTACGTCATCGGGTATCAATTACTCTTTCAAAGCTAGCTTCGTGCTATGCAATTTGTAATGAATATTTTACTATGTACTGGATCCACGTGCAATAATTGATACTTTGTTGTGATATTTCATCTTAGACTATGTGTACAAATGAATCGATCCAGAGATTTGCACTATACACAGGGACTTGCCAAATTTTTTAAGAGCAGGTTTGCTACAGATGGTATCAGAGCACTGTGTTGCATGTAGGTTCGAAACCCTAGGTTGGATAGAAATAAGTTTGACCATAGGATTGAAAATCTATTTTTCTTCAGTTTGCTAAAAACAAAACTGTTCAGTTTATCTTCCATGTACTCTCATCTACTGTCAAACCTTCTGAAAATATCTTCTCTTGTTCTAGATGACCTATCTCTTTGGTATCCATGAAGACATGTTTGGTGATGACCAAGTACTTGGGGTCTGACTTTGATACTTCTTATGAAATTCTACAATTCAACATGAAGCACTACATGCTTGGAAGACCATTGTAGAACCCAGATTCAGAGATCAAACACTTAGATGATTTTGAAGAAAGTTGAAGAACTTGAAGCACTCAAGAAGGAGATAGATTAGAGACCACCACTCAATTAGAACAACGATATCGTGTTAGTGTATTGGTCATACCAACTTAGGTAGTATGACAATACTAGATTGTTTGTTTGTGTTTGCACCATGTTGTTTGTTGTTTGTTAGATGTAGTTTGTAAGATGAATTGTCTTGATCTGCTGGCTATGGGTAGATCTTCCTTTAGATTCTTTCTATCTCTACTCATCCATGCTAAACTAAACAGATGTCCCAGCCAAATGCCAACAACCCTATGATGTCTACACTTCAACAGTTACTAGATGAACAGAATCAGTTGAACAAGTTGGTGACCCAAAAATTAGAAGACAACAAGGACATTCCAGCACCACCGCCATCTCAAGTGGATATGCTGATCAGATTCTTAAAGCTTGGACCAGCAAAGTTCTCAAGAACTACTTAACCTATTTTGGCCGATGATTGGCTACGTTCAGTAAATAAGGATTTAGTGACCATTGGGTGCACATATGCTGAGAAGGTTAGATTTGCGACACATCTACTAGAAGGACCTGCAGCAGACTGGTGGGATAGCTACCAGATCACACGTCCCATTGAAGAGATGACATGGGAATTGTTCCAAGAAGGATTCCGTGCTGCACATATTTCATCTGGAGTGATGGAACGGAAGAGGGAAGAATTTTTTGAGCTTCGACAAGACAACCTAAATGTAATAGAATACATGAATGAGTTTAATAATCTGGCGCGATGTAGTGACCTAGCACACCACTGCATATTGTAGTGTACAAGTCGTTGACATAATACTCACGAAGGGACCATTCCGTAAATATTACATCCTTCAGAGTAGTACAACAAAAACATAGTCGGTCCAAGGTAACACTATAGGATTACAACACTATTCAATACAAAATCTCGAGAACCTCCTTTACAAATAGAAGTAGGTCTCGTGCAAAAGAAACTTCCAAAAGTCTCAAGTCGAAGCACTAAGCTGGATACCAGCTCTACTTCTAACTCCTAATCCATTACTGCTGTTGTTACAGCCCTATCTATCCATCTGGAATCTCCGTGTCTAGAGTTGTGCTCCTCCATCCAATTATAGTCGTCTTGTCCATAGGCATTATTGTCGACGTGTCCACCGTTGCACTGTTGTCGCCACGCATCCTTTGGCAAGTAGATGTTGACTCTTTCAGGCCCACCAGGTTGATTTGACTCCTTGTCGAAGATCTCACCAACATTGCTATGGATTCCTGTCCTTCCTCTGCTGCCTTCAATAATCTAAGCAGGGGTCAACGGAGGAAAGAGTGAGCAACACGAGCGTTACTCAGCAAGTTCATATAATAGGAATAAGGTGTTGTGGCGCCCCGACCCGACTACTATACAGTGATGCTGTGTGTCACCGGTTAAGCGATACAAACGGAGGTTACGGGTTTACCAATCCCCGGCCAAAACCTTTGGCAGGCGTTGCTGGGTACACCACACACCAACAACGCAACACCCCGAGTGATGCCTTAACACGGGCACAACCCTCAATGCATAATAGAGAGATCAAGACTTGTGGAACAATTGGCACATCACAGACTCTACGACACAAAGTATTATAGTTCAACTCTTATAATAGAGAAAGATAGCAAATATTACAACCAGAGGTCACAGACCCAACAGTACATCATGCGGACGCGAAATAAGTTGTTCTAAACAACAAGATCCAAATATGGCCTGAGAGGCCTATAGATAAACATTCCAGCGCCAGCTGTTCCGGGATGTCCCAAGCTGCTACCTGGGAACCCCAGACTACTCGTCGACGTCCACAAAGAACCCACCTTCGAGGTCGGTGAAGTCCTCCTCTGAAACAAAGCAAACGACGTTGAGTTCGACGAACTCGCAAGATTATATATAGAGCATTAGCTCGATGAGGCTTTCAAAGTTATATGGCTGTTTTGCATAAAGCTGATTTTATTTATGAAAAACATATCTCAAAGGCATCGACTAATCAGAATATTTTCAAAAGAGGTAAGAAGTAAACTCTTTTCTTCTGATCATCTTCATCAACAACCACCATCATTCACTGCACATGTCTACCAAGGCACCTCCCCGAATCACCCTCGAGGAAGTCAACCTTGCATTCTTGGTAGTACCTCTAGTACTCAGTTTTTAACCATTCCCGTTCAAGTTATTCTATGATCCTACCTTCACTTCCCAAGTCGTCCATAACCGCGGACACGGCTTTTCGAAAAGATTTACCCTGCAGGGGTGTACAATGTTTGCCACGCGTACCGTCCGGCCCATTGCCTGCGCATTAGCTCTCTTCCAGGGAAAGCCGGCTGGGTGGGAGCGGCGTCGACTTCTCCCTCGTTAAGGACTTCCCAGGATCATCAGTGGCGGTAGGACTGCCAGGATCACATCACCCCGCCCCACAGCCACTTATTTTCCTAATACCACAACCCTCATCTCAGTTCATACCACCATCATCACGCACGCGCAAATGGAAGCCCGAACTAGAGGACCCTGGCTAGCCCCGCCGAGTTATTTAGTCTATGAGGCTTCCTGCACTGCGAATGCATAGGCCCCACGCATGGTAGCACGCTCAGTCTTGGTTCAAGAGGTAAAGAACTCACACTTAGGCAACGAGAACGAGACAACCCACCACATTCCATGTGGCCTCTCATCCCCGCCTTTAAACATGTTATTATATGTCACCACCATTTTCCACCATCATCCGAACATTCCACCACAGTTCCAACAATAGCATATCCACCGGACGACTAAGCATTTCACTAAGCATGGCTAAGCATAAACATAGCGGGTATAATTAACTCAGGCCAACACAGCAATCCTATGGATATTAGGAGGGAAACAGGTAATGGCATCGGAAAACATAATACATCTAATAGGATACTCTAATCCAACCAAATTGACATTTGGAATCGCATGCAATATTATAGTGGAGAAAATATCTGCGGAGAACATAGGAGGAGACATGCTCAGAGGGGGGATTACGCTTGCCTTGTTCAACGGGCTGGTAATACGGGTCGTCAGGGTATTGTGGAGAAACCCCGATTGCTTGATCTATCGATGCATAAAACACCGGATAGACAACCATCAATAAACACACAAGCGAAACAGGTGCAATGCACAAACACATGATGACATGATGGTTTAATGCAACTGATGGATCATAAACATGCTCACCAGGTTAAATGAGTTGTCCCAAATCATTTGGCAATATTTGGCACAATCCCATATTTATCTTAATAGTTTCCGTAGCTTAATCCAATTAGATCAGTAGCTAATCGTCCGTCAAACATGCATGGGCATGATGTTTAGGGTAGGTATTGATTTGCTGAGCATTTTGATATAAGGAGCACACTTTTCTGATTAATCAAAATTAAGTTATTGAATTTATAAAATCCATTTTAAATCTGCCCTTTTTCTAAAGTGCAAGAAAAGTTAAATCCAGTATTTAGTCCAACATGAAAATGATGTTAAAATGTGTGGTTTAATCCACTGATCATTTTGATACCTTATTTGCAATTTTTGGATCAGATTTAATAAGTTATGAATTTCCTAAAATCCTTTTATTTTCTACCATTTTAGTTATTCTAATAGAACAGCAACTAAATTAATTTAGTTGGATGTGTGAGTTATACCAATAGACTCAATTTATTTTTCTGAACAAATTGGTATATTATTTGTAATATTTGGATAAGTATTTTAAAAGTTATGGATTTTAGAAGTTTAAACAATTTTCTGTCTTTTTATTCTTTTTCCAGAAATGCGACCGAACCGTTTTTCACTCGGCTGAGCTACACACAGACGCTGACATGTGGGCCCAGTGCCACGGTGGCGTCCACGTCGACACGCGGCCCCATCTGACATGTGCTGACGCTGCTCGCCGGAGCAGCGGCTCGGGACGGCACGCCGACGAGCTTTCCGGCACCGTGCGGGCTAACTAACATGCCCAAACTACTCTACTCAACGCGGGCTATCGAATGGTGGTCACGGCGCCGCCTAAGGGTCACCGGAGCTTCGTCGACGACGAGCACCCGCGGCGAACTCCGGCGGACCTCACGGATCCCGCGTTCTAGTGCATTACAGAGAGCGAGGAGAGGGTCAACAGGAAGCTGAGCTCACCCTCGACGCGTGGGGGCTCGCAGCGGTGACGGAGGAGGCCGGAGGAAGTCAGGAGCTTGCTCGGAGTTCGTCGGCCGGAGTTGGAGACGACGGCGCGATTCACTGCATCCTGGACTTCCCAGCTTCCGCGCGAGGTCGAGGAGGCAGAGGAGAGGTTGGCGGAGTTCGTGGTGGCCTCGGCTTGGCTCGGGGAACTCTCCCTCTACGGCGATTTAACGGCGAGCAGACTACGGTTCGGGAGCTCGCGAAGAACAGCAGAGGGAGAAGAACGAGAGGGGAGGGAGCAGAGCGGCGTGCTTCCTTCATATCCTCGTCCAGGGCAGCTCGGGAAGGCAGGGCCCGGCCGGCGATCGCGGGGAGGCGAGCAGGGGGCCCCGGGGGGCCTGGGCACGGCGAGCTCGGCGAGCTCGACAGCGCGCCATGACACTGCAGCTACAGGGGAACGATGACCGTTTTGCAAAAAACCCCTCGCCTGCTCAGTTCTGCTTACAAAGAAGCCCTTCTCTGTTTGGATTAAATAAACAGTACTGTTTTGGAATTAATTGGGGCACTTAAGCACCTCCAAAAATTATGAAAATTTTTGGGTAGCCTCCTTATATAAATGTGAAGCTCCCCTAATTTTTCCAGATTATTTGGAATTCATTTGGTAGGGAAATAAAATAGGGAGTTGCTTATGGCAATTTCCTCAATTTCCAAAGTATTTTCATTTAGAAAAAATAAGCAAGCCCCAAATATTTATTTTTGAACTCTTGGAACTTCCTTGACAAATATGGATTTGCATTTGTATTTGTGTTTAACAACAACATCCCATTTGAGTTTAAGGTGTTTGAAATCAACCCTGCTTTTGTTTCCATTTGTTTTACTTTTGTTTTCCAGATCTTTGTTTCAATTTGAGTACCTAACCAAATTTAAGCCATGATGCATGAATGAGAATGCAAAAGTGGAAATTTTATTCACAAAATTCAGTTCCTAAGCTTGGGGCTGTTACAGGTGTTTTATGCACTAGCTACCATCCATACCAAAGGTCATGGATGAACGTGCATATCTTTGTAAAACATTTTTAGGAAAAGATTTATTTTATCTTCAGAAAACTATGCCCGTCCTCCATTCACAGGTGCTAGGGCATCATGGAGCCACCTTTCCTGCAGCGTTCACAGCTCCTTCCCGGAACAGGGAGTAACATGTCACACTTTTTTACACTCTGCAGAGGTGCGTTACTTTACCCATAAGAGATCAACGCCATGTTGCACAACCGGGCGATCTTTCCCGTCCACACTCTCTTTGGTATGGGGCCCAGTCTATGATCCAAGCCATTCGCCGTGCTTCTCCAACAACCCCGCATGCCCACCCTTTTGTAGGTCTGTCCTCCCCTATATCTTTTGGTAGACTGTTCCAGACCGAAGTCCTCCCCTATACCATAAAGATAGACTGTTCCAGACAACCCCTACAATCCATCATAGACCCCAGAAACCGTGGGAATTAAGGGATCCCACCCATGTGCATGTGGTCTCGCAAGATCTACAGCCTACGGAACTGGCAGTCCGTTGACATGCGAAAGGGAAAAGATCACAGATGACTTTCCCGTCCCATTCCAAGTCTCATGGTTAACGCTTCATTTACGGCGCAAGAACACTGACGGCATTGGTTATTAAATCCTAGATAATACTTTCCCGTGCAAATGGAACCTCCACCAACCACATCATACCATGGTTCCATCTGCCAGCCAACACTATTTATATATAGCAATTCACATCATTCGAAAATCGGTTTTACTTTTTCATGCAATGATAAACTATAGTATTTTGCATTTACTTTGATAATCATAATCAAGTAGGACATGAGCAAGAGTGAACTTGCCTTTTTGACTGCAAGATTATGCAGCCAAGGTCTTCGATACAATAAAGACTCCAAAATCTGGAAAAAAACGTCATTGGTCCGGTAAGGACTAATGTTTGGAAGAAGCAATATGCTATTATGCATAAGTATGAGATGCATCATTCTAAACCCGTAACTGTCTCTCGATGATTGAGGTTTGTTTGAGTTTGGTGATTACCTTCAGATTATTTTATCTTCAAGTTTATTTCACAAGAAATATGACTTTAAAACTTTATCTTTAAAGTACCATATTAAACCTAAGAACAAAGGAAATCAACATTTTAATTTTTAGATGATTGTTTAGGGTTGGTTACATCTTAATGTTTGTGAGGTGCATGTATTGACTCAGATTAATTAACGAAATTGGTGTAGTTTTATTAGTCATGAATACGAAAAGAATAACTTTTGAAGAAAGGAATAATGTGAAATTGTGTAGTATTATTAACTATGGCAAAAAGAATAACTTTTGAAGAACAGATATAGTCTACATTTGTGGATATAATTCTAAAATGGTATTATGTTATTAAATTAAACTCAACTAATTTCTACTAAGTTTTGTTTCTTTAGGAAGCAGAATTTGTGTGGTTTCTAGAGTAAAACAAGTTGCATTTTAATTTACTTGCTAAAGTACCAACAAATATTAAGAGTAATCACCTTTAAGTTTATCTTATATTTTAAATATCACACTTTAAAGGAAGCAAGTAATTAAAGTAACATCATTTTATGTTTCAATTTTTAGTTTTAGAGTATATTTTACAAGGAGTAAATAGGAAATTAAACTAATTATTAAAGATAGTAATAATGAGTGATCATGTTTTATTAGGTAAGAATTGCAATTTTAGACTATGTAAATCTCTTTTAATTATTTTTTTTCTTGTAGAAAATATTATTTTAATTATCCAATAATGGAATATTAATTATTCATATCACATATGGTTTTTATAAATGATCACCATGTAGAACATATCATGATTAAAACATATTCTCAAAACTTGGAAGTTAAATAAGTGAAACATTTCAACTGAAGCTTAATTCATCCAAAATTAGTATTTCACTTACTCCATATTTAAATTAATAATTAGATTGTTGTTTCAATTTTTGAATGATTTAAACTTATTCAAACAGGTATTTTATTTAAACAAATAGATAGATTTTATCTTTCTAGCCATTTTGATATATTATTTTTATTATTTTGATTTAATAAGAAATGGCTATGAATATATATTTTTTAAACTTGGTAGAATTATTTTGAATATTCTTATACAATGCTAATATATATTACCTTAGATAACATGATATAATTATTTTAGGAATAATTATACTTATTTTAGGTATTAAATCTACTATTTATAAGGATTAACAATTATTGAAAATGTTTATTTTATTAAAGGAAATTTTTAAATACGAAATTACGGAAATGCCCTTGGGCTTATTGGGTTGAACCCAACCCCAAGCCTGGCTCAGGTCGAACCCGACCGAGCCCATCGCTTTCTTCCTTCCCTTCTCGACCTGCCCGTGCTCTCGCGATTCCCCTTCACCCTCGCCGTCGCCGTGCTAATCCGGTGAGGTCCGGCGACCTCCGCCGTCGCCATATGGCGCATCTGACGCGCCTCTCGGTCCTATCCTTTCCTACCCTGGCGATTCACTTCTACTCGTCTGTGGCGTCCGTGTGCAACCCTAACCCGAGCTAGGGTTTCAACGTCCGCGTGTCTCCGCCGTGCTCGCGTGCAGGCTCCGGTGCTACGCCGCGGCTGGGTGCAGGGTCCTGCCCCCTGTGCCGCCGTGGCGTAGATGCTGGTGAACGGGGAAGACTTCCCCGAGGTTGCGCCATGGTGGCCGCGTGGGCACTGCCTCACCATGCCGCCATGGTTGCGCCTGGGCGATGAGTAAGCTCCTGTTCCACTCCTCTCTGTCTCTTTTCTCTCCCTGGTCTCCGAGCCCTGCTCTGTGATGCTAGCTATTCAGTGGTAATTATAGATTTTCTATTTTAGGTGTTAAGCTGCCCGGCTGCTCCGGTGCTGTTCTTAGATCATCCTATGATGCCACTGATATTATTTGTTGGTGATGATGATGATGATGGTGTGTGCTACTCTGAACCTTGTGTTCAGAGGTGTGCCTCTGCTGGAAATTATTATTTGGTTAACAATGGTTTACACGATGGCCTAGTCCTATTGGATAAATTGGATTTCAAAATTTTTGGGTAGTGCTATTTAGATATATGGTTTGTGGTTGTGGTGCTCCTCTTAAATGGATTAGTGCCCAACAAATCATGTGCTGGATCAGTGCTATCCTAGGAGTGATTCCTAGCAATATTTGCTGATATGCCTTTGCTCAATTTTGTGGATTTACATCCCCTGCCTATGATGCACAGGCTGAGGCCTTTACTTTATAAGAACAGATGCTTGCTTGTGATTTTAATTCCCTGTGATATTATAGCGTAGAATCTCTATGCCTAGCTGAGGGAAATACACTACACCCCACTTATGTGTATCTAGCAGATCAACTTGCTAGAGAAAATAGAGGATCAACCTGTGATCAGGTGTGATGGTGGTGTTGTTGTGTTGCTTGTGGCTCTTCCTGGTTGCTTGATCTACAATTCTTGTGGATCTCCTCCTCGTTTATGTTGCTGACCTGCTTCTCCAGCTCCAGCTTGCTCTTTTCTTAGCTTCTGGCCTTCCCTCCATACTCCAGCTTGGCCTTGTGCTTCAATCCTAACTTGTTCTTGCTTTTGGCAAGGATCCAGTGGTGAAAGATAGATGGATTTGTGGTTCTGTGTGCTGTGGAGGTTGATGAGCTCGAGCTGGGAGCTAGAGTGAGTGAAAGAGTGCTACTTTGCTAGCTGCTGCGAGCCCTTTGCTCTTATCTCTAGAGGTTGTGCTGCTGTGGTGGTGACAGCACACTGAATTGCATGCATGGGTGAGCTGCCTGCTTGCTCCCCAGATCTTTTGACCTGATAAGCATGGCTTCGGCTGCTTTGATCTTATCCTCCTCTTGGTTATTTATTTTTGCTGCCAAGTGGATTTAGGCCAGTGATGTTGTTCTGAGGCTAAACTTGATAATTAAGAACAGATACAACACTTGATCCCTTATTAATACTCAATGATGTTAATAGTAAAGCATTTCTTTGCTGGACTGAGAGTTTAACTAACCCCTAACCCCTCTTTTATTTTTCTTATCTTTTGTTTTGCCTTACCTTTGTTTTGCAGGAACAACTAAATTGGAATAAAGATCCAAAGAAGAAGAAAAGATTACAAGACATTCTAGTTTAGGAAACTATTGTAATTTTCCTTTTTTGTATCTCAGTTGCTGTAGTAAATTTGTAAAGACAATGTAATTTGTGTAATTATTCAATAAAGTTATTTGTTTATCTTTCAATAATCCAATAAATTGTAATATGTGTTGTAAAGATTTGGATTATTCAAATCTCTATTAATTTAATTACTCAATTATTGTTTGTGTTGTTTAATTGTTTTAATTTGAATTCACTTAACAAATTCAATTATTTGAATATTCACTTTGAATTCAAATTCCTACAACAAGCAATTTTCTTTATGGTCATGTCAAAAATTATAATTTCTATCTAAGATGATAAATAGGAATAACTAGATTTACCCACAACTCCTCAAGTAATATTTTGAGGTAACAAGTTATGTTCCCTCTAGGTTTCGCAATTTTGTCGGATACCTCTCTACCCAAAATGGGGTTTAGGCCAAGATCATCTGAAAGTTCTTAACGCTCAAGTTGATGATCTACTTCAATTCCACCAACTCAAGTGAAACTTCAATCACTTAGTGTTTTGAAAACAATTGCGCGAAAATTCTTCGGATTTTCTGATGCATGAATGCAATGCACACTCATGTGTCCTCTCTAATTTCGGACTCTAAATCCTGGAATATTACACGCGGTATGCACCGGATGATGTTGATACAGATACCAAGAAGAAGGAGAGGTTCCTAAATGGTCTGAATGACAACTTATCCATTTTATTGACAGTTGCCTATACCCCTGACTACCAGTCACTGGTTGACAAAGCTATAGTCTTGGAAATTAAACTGAAGCAAGTTGCAAACAAGAAGCGAAAGCATAAATTAGGAAAGCATCACTCTGAATCACAGCATGAATGGCACACTTCGCATGACGAACATGTCTATTTTGAGTTCAACCACCATGAAGACAATAACCACCATTGTCATAATTTTAATGGACACGACTTTCATGGAGAAAATAACCACCACATCAACCATGACCAACATATCAACCATGGATACCATAGCCCCGCCCGTACTGAAGAGGTTTATGACCTCGAAGATGAGCACCTTATGGGAGAAAACAGTAGACATAATCCCCACCCCAAACCCAGCAGGAAGGATCTCAGTCTACTAGAGTGTTTCAAATGCAAGAAAATGGGCCACTATTCTCGAAGCTGTCCAGAAAAGAAGATTAGTAGTGGGACCAAGCCAATTCAGTTCCGAAAGGGACATGTGTTTTCTATAAACATTGAGAGAGTTCTGAAGAAACCAGACACAGTTATTGAAGGATTGTTGATCAACTCCTATCCTGCCTTAGTACTTTTTGATACTGAAGCAACACATTCATTCATATCAAAAGACTTTGTGAGCAAAAATAAGATCCCCAATGGAGGACTTAGAAGACCCATTAGAGTAAGCTCTATAGAAGGGAAGAGACCAGCAAACACTGTATGCCAAAACATGAACTTGGAAATTGAGACACACAATTTTCCAAGTGAGTTGTTTGTGCTGGACCTGCAAGGCTTTGATATAACCATAGGCAAGGACTAGATGTCCAGGTATGATGGTCAGATTGATCATGCCAGCAAAGTGACCACACTTGCTAAACCAGAAAAGAAGCGGATCAGATATCAGTGTAAGACCAGAAACAAAGACACCAACTGAGACTTCATGAGGAGTTTAGCCAAGAAGGGCCAGAGTCAATGGAAATGTTTTAAGGTTGTAATAAGTGCCACTAGATTCTAGACTTCACACAAAAGTTTCTTTTAAGGGTGGTAGCCCACCCGGATGCTCCAAACCTGTTGCCCAAATCTATCTTTCTTTCTAGCCTCTCCGAATCTCGGGGACGAGATTTCTTTTAAGGGTGGTAGTCTGTAACATCCCAATATTTTGGAATGTTTGAAAATCACTAAAAATTTAAACTTTTGATTTTGGATAAAAGAAAACATTAAAATTATAATAAGAACCAAATAAAGAAGACTTTTGTCATATGCAAAAAGTTTAATAGTTTATTCCAAGCAATCTTAAATTCAAAATTTGAGTTTAGTTAAATTCTTTTATCCAAAGTATTTCATAAACCCAATATATTTGGCAAGGTGATTTAAGATTTTCAAAGACAACTTCATTTCATAAAATGTCTTATTCCAAATATTTGATTTTAAATATTTGACTTGACCTAATTCTTTAAACCCTAAGATCTTATTTGCAAAGTGCTTAAGATAGTTAAAGTATGCCTATTTCTAAAATGGTTTTGGTTAAACTATATGATATAGAAATTTTATATTACCTTTGGTAATTAATAAACCCTGCAATAATATTTGCAAAAGGTACTAAATTATTTAAAGCATGTTCTTATTTAAAAATTGGTTTGGATTCAATTATAGTTATTTAAAAATTTAGTTTAAAATAGCTAACTTTTCAATATTTATATTTGTGGTAATTTATTTGATTTTTAATAAGCCACAAATGATTTTATTAAAATCCTATTTTTAAAATGTCATAATGTGTCAAATTTGCATTTAAAGATATTCTGGAATTTCAAATTTTAAAATGTGTGGGAAAAAGGTACTTGAATATTTTAAATGATAGATTTTGATTTTACAAATTTTTACAAATTGGTTTGGCTTCTTTTGGACATTTAAAACAAAAGATATAAAAGAAATAAGAAAAACAGAAAAAGAAAAAAGAAAAAGAAAAATCCCTGACAGTGGGACACACCTGTCAGGGGAGACCTTCTTCAACCTCGAGCCGTTGACCGCGTCCATTTCGGCCGGAATTTTCTCCTCTTGATTGCGGTTAATTGGCTTGCCCAAATTGCTCTCCGTTTTCTTCTATAAGTAGCCCCCGATGCCCTCACCATTTACCCTCTTCCTCCCCCTCGAACCGTGCCCCCAGTCTGCAGAAATTCGCCGTCGAAGATCCGCCATTGCCGCCACCGTGCAAGCACGATTTCGGTGATTTGAGGCCACCCCTCGCCGCCCCTTTGGTGTCTTCCTCTCCCCCACGTCCTTGCGCACCCCCGTCACGCCATGTTCTATTTTTTTGCGCAGCCGTTCATCGCGCTCGTGCTCATCCGAAGTTCGCCGGCACCTGTGACACTTCGGCCGCCCGTCGCAGCCATCCCAGGAAGCGTGCGTCTTCTTCGACCACACCATCGAGTCCGTCGCATCGTCCAGCACCCCGTCGTCATCTTCGTCGAGCTTGAGGACCACCGGAGAAGCCACACCATCAACGCCTGAAGCGGAGCGCCGCCGTCTCCATCGTCTCTGGCAACCAGCGCCGCCTGGTGAGGAACCTTTGCTTCTGCACCGTCCGATCTGGTTTAGACGCACAGGATTAGATCCTTTAGATCGAAGAGGTACGAGCGAATTTCAGCCGTAGATCTCAGATCCAATGGCCGAGACAAAATCACTTAACCACATCAGCGCCCAGTCAGATCCCAGTCAGCGCCAAGTCAGCAGCCACGTCAGATCCACGTGTTCTGTGATTTTTCCTATTTAGATTTAATTGGCAATTTTGTAGAAAAGCCCCTGAAACTTCAAACCTTCACAACTTTTTAACCACATATCCAAATTTTACAAACTTTATACCTATGGAAAGCACTTGACCTGTAGAAACTTTTGGTACTGTTAGTTTTCAAATTTTGATAGTTTAAATTTATTCAAATTTCAAATGAAGAGTTTGAGTAAATTTAACTTAACTTTAGATCCACAAGACCAAAATTTACAAATAAAATAGTTTTAGAAACCTTGGAATATGTGTAATATTATGCCTCTGTTATAAAATATTTTTGAGCATTATTTAGATGATTTAAAAATCAGAGGCTTAATTTGAGTATTTTTAATATAGTTTAAATTCTATAAATCTTTTAAACTTGTTTTCTAAATAGAAAACTAACCTATATACTTACTTCTGTCCAGAGATACAAAACTATTTTTGTTAGGTTATTTTATATTTAATTTTGTGTTAAAAGTTCTTTAAAAAGTTTTGTTTTGCAAACCTTGGCTTTAAAAGGTGTTAAGCCTTTTACCAAATTCTTTTGTGATCATTTTGATCAAGACCCACCCATTAGAACCTTTGGAACACCACAACAATATATTTTACATTTGATATGTTCAAACTTAATTGCTTGACCAATCTTTAACCCCAATGGAAAATCCTAAACCCAATCACATTAATTCTTTTGCATATGGAATTATGTGATAGCCTTTGGCCAAATATTTTGTGAAGACTTGTTACGTATGTTTTGCTTTGGTATGCTATGTGTTGTTAAATGTGGTATTATTGTTTGTTTATATTGTTTAGATTGAACGGAGAGCTCTGAGTTACGTTGAAAAGAGTTTGCGAGCAACGGCAACTTTCAAAGGCAAGTGGCACATTCATAAACTTCCTACTATTTTGTCTATGCATGTTAGTATATTTTCCCTAAACATGTGTAGGTGTTATTAGTATTGTTATGCTAAAACTTTAGAGTACCACCCCTATACTAGTTGTTTAGAATCCTATTATAACTTAGTAGAATTATTGAGATGCTATACAGAAGATTGTTTTGATAAAAGCTAAATTCTACTAAGTAAATGAAACACCTGGATGGATTGGTTTTGATAAGAGGAGGTTGGAGTTGAGTGGCTACTCAGGGCCATTTCTATGGTTTTACCTGAGTATGTGCACTTGTGGATTGCCACCCAGGGACAAAGGGATTTGAAGTTACTCCAAGTGAAGATTGCTTCCAGTGCAGCTGTCGAGGTGCGCCCTCGGCAATTCCCATGGTTGCTATACCTAGGGTTGATTGTGTGGTAGAGAACGCGTAGTATTGGTGGAATCGACGGCTGACAAGCTGGATTTACCCAGGTTCAGGGCCCTCGAGTGAGCTAAAACCCCTACTTCCTGCTTGTCTATGTTTATGGTATGAATATCAGGGTTACAAGGGTTCGACGAGCTGCTGATCTCGTCGAGGTTTTGGTGGCTATGGATTCCTTGCCCTGATCGATCACCCTCCCAGCCTTTTTATAGGAGGCTGGGTCTCGGGAAGCATAACCGACCAAGGTTACATGTATGGAAAGTCCTAACCGACCATAACTTGATCTAACTTGGAAAACACTCTTTGTCTTGGGCCTTTCTTCATGGGCTTCGATTAATCTTTAGGATTCTTTGATCATCACGTGCACCAGGTACCTCTACACTGGGTACCCGCAGAGTATAACCTCGTCAGCAACCACTTGGTACTACGGCTCTGCCTTGACTAAGTAAGTTCTAGGAACCTGATTCCGGCAGTTCGCAGCGGATGAAAGTCTTGTATGGGTCTGCCCAGAGGAACAGGGGATTGTTTCCAAAAGGTCTCGTCTCAATCTTCTCCTTTTCCTTATCACTAATGGAGTGTAGAGGATAGTTTGGGTTGATTGAGTCTTGTAGTGAACGTGCACAACCTCTCGAGAGTGTCAAAACTAAGTACTTAGTCGTGTCCCCGGTTACGGACAATTCTGAGCAGCTGATCAAGGACGTCAACGGAGGATCCCAACATTCCAACTTCTCAAGTAAAATTTGAAGGGTGAACAAGGGTAGATGAGACAATGGTTTTCATGCCATACTTGTCTCGACTAGAAGAAAAGGTTTTCCAAAGAGTTAGGAAAAATTGGCTTTCTGCAAAATAGCCTTTGAACTCCACCAGCCAAATATGCATATAGGTTATTAGAGTTTTTGCACTAAGTGTCCACAGAGTGTCACTTGCCAGTTCCATTTTATATGATTCTGACCCACCTTGTTGCAATATTTTTCCTGTTGCAGGTTGTTCCGACGATGAGTGAGGTTTTGTTTAAGAGTTTCGAGTCTACAACCAACATGTTTTGCCTGTGCCACATGAAGATGATGGAGACTCACTGCTACTTTTATTTCCGCTGCATTACTCTTTCAAAGCTAGCTTCGTGATATGCAATGTGTAATGAATATTTTACTATGTACTGGATCCATGTGCAATAATTGATACTTTGTTGTGATATTTCACCTTAGACTGTGTGTGCAAACGAATCGATCCAGGGATTTGCACTATACACAGGGACTTGCCAATTTTTTAAGTGCAGGTCCACTACAGCGCGGGAGCCGCGACTTCTGCTGACCGGGCCAAAGACGTCCCCGAACGGGAACACGATCCTGTACACGACGCCGAGTGTGCTCGCCGACTTGGCGAGTGCATCCTTCGCCTGGGCAACCGTGGCACCCAGATCACCTACAACATGCTCGAGCGACAATTCGTCACTGCTCACATCTGCAGGTGCTGGCGCGCCAAGAGCTCCTTCAACAAAAGTCACAAATTAGCACATAGCATTCAGCAGCTACACCAAAACATCGAAGGAAAAAGATACTAACCTCCCACCTCTCGAGAAAGGATAGCCAGTTGCTCGGCATACCCTCTCTCGCGTGCGGCGGCTGTGTCTGTGGCGGCGTCCAAAGCCTTTTTCGACTCAGTGCGCTGCGCAGCGAGTGCCACTTCTTACTCCTTCACGCGGGACTCAGCCGAGATCTTTTCATCAGAAGCAGATGGCAAAATACAGTTCATACTCGACAAAGTACAGAATCGTAAAAAGGGCTTCAGGCATAAACAACTTACGACTGAGTTGCTCCGGGGCAGCACGCAGGTTATTCCTCTCCTGCTCCACCTGGACGTAGGCCTTGCCAGATTCCGCCAGGTTATGGTAGAAGGGCTGAAAGTACATAAAATTAGCGTAAGGCACATACCAGTGATCCAAAGTGTGCGAACTGAGCAAGCACACACTTACGTGATCCATCCACGACGTGGGTTGCGTGGCGGATGTCCCGATCTCCATAGTCGCCACCTTAGTCGGCTCCAAGACGGTGGTCGTGGCCACCGGCTGGACGACCTCGGTTGCAGCAGGAGAAACATTCGGGTGCTCCGGAGTTGAAGTTTTATCGGCTGGAGGAGTCGAAGGATGCTCCGTCTCAGCACTGCGAATGACCAAAAAGGAAAACAACATCAGCACCAGCATGAAGCAGCTGAAACTTTCATACCATACGCAAATGAACAAACTTGTGCTCTTCATCTTCCTCGCTGTCGAGGTCTTCAAATTTTGGGCCCCCAAAACGCAGGGCGCCACCTGACTGAGCAGGAGAGATGGAGCTCAACGGGCATGCCGCCAAGGGAGCAGCCTTGGCAACAGGCGGCAAGGCCGAGTCTCCTTCGTCTCCAAGATCCTGTTCCTTCGCGGGTGAACTCATAGAGGAAGACACCCTTTTGACCAGTCGACGACGCTTTGGCGGGGCGAAGTCGATTTCATGGTCAGGCGCGAGCTGCTCCTCAGTCTGCACCTCGTCTGTGCTGGAATTTTGGTGTTGGGCTATACTTGGGCCACAGCCTGAAAAGCCCAACTACTAAATTCGAAATTCCCATTTGGCCCATTTATTTGGCTGGTTGTGTGTGTACGTGAAAGCAACCTTTAGTCCCATACTGCTAGCTAAGAGAGTGCTGCACCACTTTATATAGTGAGCTATGCTAGCACTTGGTAAGCATGTGAGAACAGGAAGACTCTCTCGTGCGCACTCCTCCTCCTCCGCCGCCGTCCGTCCGTCTCATCACGACACGCCGCGGGTTGCGGGAATCTCGCCGAGCCGAGCTTATATTTTTGCAGTCTGGGAAATTTATTGAGTTATTGATTAATCATTAACGGACGCGTTAATTGTTTTGCCGTTTCCGTTTGGTGGAGACGTTACCGACTCAATCGTGGGCTGCAGCCCACGTCCTACCCGGCCGCTCTATATATTGCTTGGGCGAACCCTAGCCGCCATACACGCAACACATGGTCGCTCTCCGCCCTAGTTCCAGAACCTTGCGCCGCCGTCTTCCAAGTCTTCTCCATCCCGTCTTCCGGCGTGCACCGGTTGAGGGGACAGCAGGCCTCCGGAACCCCGCCTCTTGTGATCCTGTACTGGAGAGGGGCGATCAGGTTTTTGGGGAGCGCACTCGCGCGACTGCTGGCTTCGAGTTCTTCCCCAAGGACGACTTCTTCCCTGACATTGTCAACCTCTTCATCAACGACATGGGTGACACCGGGGCCGCTGCTACGTATGTCCTCTTCATCTTCTTGTTCGATATGCTGCTAGAGTTTCTGCTTGTGGTACTTGCTCTAGATTCGTTCGTCTTGTCTACGGTTTTAGTAGATCGCATGATTAGTTTAATTCTGGTTATTCTAGTCATATCATGTTTACTATTTTCGTGGATTAAATCTACTGCTAAATTGCTTATATATTCAACAATCTGCTCCCTCCTCCTCAACTTCTACCACATGCGAAGTGTTGGCAGATGGGACGGGCGAGTGATCTCCCTTCGCCTCCACTTCCTGCAACTGTGTTTCTTCAGTTGGTCCATTCTCTGGCAGGGGAGGAAGGGAGGATGCAGTCGAGTGACCCTGCAAATCATACATAACAGACAACAGTTGAATATCACAAAGTACACGAGTAACAACTCTGAACTACAAACAGTATATAAACTGTACTAACCTCAGGCAAAGGATTGTCCACCCCATATGGCATAACGGGGCAGTCGACGTTACAGGGTTCTGACCCCTTGATGCTGGTGATGGAGCGCACATGTGCGATCAGCTCGTTCCTCGACAGCTCATCTGGGCTCATTCGGGTAGCGTCGGATGCACCTTCATATTGCCACATGGGATGAGCCCGAGTGCATATCGGCCACACCCGCCTCTTCACAAAGGTGGCCATCAGATGCACACCAGTGATCTTCTTCAGAAGGCCTCCGATTTGAGTCAGAAGAGGCCCTGCCTCCGCCAGTTCTTCAGCCGATAGCTGATGATCCCATGCCTTGGTCCTCGCAAAACTCGCAGTGGAGAAATCGGCGACTCCATCCTGCTCAACGCTGACGTAGAACCATCCCTTCCTCCACCCTTGCGCGGAGTCGACTGGCTTCAGGGCGAAGTAGCGGGTGTCACCGCGCACCTGGATCCCGCAGCCGCCTATCGGGTAGTAGCTCGATACTCTATTTAAGAGTGCCCTTCTGAGTATCCTTGATGATTCCATCGTGGATTCGTATATGTCCTTTGACACTGGCAAGGGCATGTGGGATGCGCTCGAGGCCAAATTTGGGGCCTCGGACGCGGGCAGCGAGTTGTACGTCATGGAGCAATTCTATGACTACAAGATGACTGATGAGCGTTCTGTTGTACAACAGGCTCATGAGATACAGTCGCTCGCAAAGGAACTTGAGCACTTCAAGTGTAACTTACCGGACAAGTTTGTCGCCGGTGGCATTATCGCCAAGCTTCCATCTTCATGGAGCAACTTTGCTACTTCTCTGAAACACAAGAGACAAGAGTTTTCCGTTTCGGATCTCATTGGGTCGCTTGATGTGGAAGAGAAGGCGAGAGCGAAGGATACGCGTGCTCGAGTTGCCGAGGCTGGTTCTAGTGCCCATGTGGTACAGAAGAAGAACTACCAGCCGCCCCACAAGTCCAAATTTAACAAGGGTAACTCTGGGGGTAAAGGCAAGTCTGATGGACGGTTCAAACCGTCACAGCCTACCAACTTCAAAAGAACAACAACAAACCGAGGAAAGGATCATGCCATGTATGTGGTGATCCGGAGCACTGGGCACCTCGATGTCCCAACCGCCATGAGCTGCGCGGATCTGAGAACAAAGGCAAGACTGCCAATGTTGTTATTGGTGACACCGAGATGAAGGAATCTGGGTACGGTTTATTTCCCACCATCCTTTCAGTTTGTCATTCTCCTGACTGGTTGATTGACACTGGTGCTAATGTACATGTTTGTGCTGATGCCTCGATGTTCTCTTCTTACCAGATCACAGGGACTGCCCCCGTGCTGATGGGGAACAATTCACATGCTTCTGTTCGTGGTGTTGGTACGGTCGATCTGAAGTTTACTTCGGGGAAGACCGTGCGCCTGAAGAACGTTCATCATGTGCCCTCCATCAATAAGAATCTCGTCAGCGGATCACTTCTGTGTCGAGATGGTTATAAGTTGGTTTTCGAGTCCAATAAAGTTGTAATTTCCAAGTATGGACAATTTGTTGGTAAAGGCTATGAGTGCGGAGGCTTGTTCCGCCTCTCCTTGTCAGACTTTTGTACTAAAGTTATTAATAATATTTGTCGTGAAATTGAGCATAATATCTGGCATTCACGACTTTGTCATATTAACTTTGGTGCCATGACGCGGCTAGCTAGTTTGGATTTAATTCCGAAATTCACTACTGTCAAAGGTTCCAAGTGTCAAGTATGTGTGCAAGCTAAGCAACCTCGCAAGTCCCATATGACTGCGGAGGCAAGAGACTTGGCACCACTGGAACTTATACATTCTGATCTTTGTGAGATGAATGGTGTGTTGACAAAAGGCGGAAAGAAATATTTCATGACGCTTATTGATGACTCCACTAGATACTGTTATGTGTATCTTCTGAAATCAAAAGATGAGGCTTTTAACTACTTCAAAATCTATAAAGCTGAAGCAGAGAACCAACTTGATCGGAAAATTAAACGATTGAGGTCCGACCGTGGTGGAGAGTATTTTTCCAATGAGTTTGATTTGTTTTGTGCGGAACACGGAATAATCCATGAGAGGACGCCTCCCTACTCGCCTCAGTCAAATGGGGTGGCCGAAAGAAAGAACCGAACTCTAACTGATTTGGTTAACGCCATGTTAGACACTTCGGGTCTCTCCAAGGCATGGTGGGGGGAGGCTTTATTGACAGCTTGTCATGTCCTAAACCGAGTTCCCATGAAAACAAAACTGTTTCTCCTTTTGAGGAATGGGAAAGGAAAAATACGAGACTCTCTTACTTTCGAACTTGGGGTTGTTTGGCGAAAGTCAATATACCAATTCCCAAGAAGCGCAAGCTTGGACCAAAAACTGTGGATTGTGTTCTTCTGGGCTATGCTTTTCATAGCGTTGGCTATAGAGTTTTGGTGGTAAAATCTGAGGTACCCGACGTTCACGTTGGTACAATTTTAGAGTCGAGAGATGCGACTTTCTTTGAGGAAATCTTTCCGATGAAGGATATGCCTAGCTCATCAAATCAGGAGATACCTAATACATCTAGTCAGGAATTGGTTCCTGATCCCACCACTTCGATAGAACACACTGATAATTTGTGGAGGATGACAATGAAGTTCCTATTAGGAGCAAGAGACAGAGGATTGCAAAATCCTTTGGTGATGATTTCATTGTGTACCTTGTGGATGACACACCCAGTACCATTTCAGAAGCCTATGCATCTCTTGATGCTGACTACTGGAAGGAAGCTGTCCGTAGTGAGATGGATTCCATCTTAGCTAACGGAACCTGGGAAATCACTGATCGTCCTTATGGGTGCAAACCTGTAGGATGTAAGTGGGTGTTCAAGAAAAAGCTTAGGCCTGATGGTACTATTGAGAAGTACAAGGCACGACTTGTGGCCAAGGGTTATACCCAGAAAGAAGGTGAAGACTTTTTTGATACTTACTCACCTGTGGCTAGACTGACCACGATTCGAGTGCTACTTTCATTGGCTGCCTCGCATGGGCTTCTCGTTCATCAAATGGACGTGAAGACAGCTTTCCTAAATGGAGAGTTAGACGAGGAAATTTACATGGATCAGCCTGATGGTTTTGTAGTACCTGGTCAGGAAGGAAAGGTGTGCAAGTTGTTGAAGTCTTTATATGGCCTAAAACAAGCTCCTAAGCAATGGCATGAAAAGTTTGAGAGAACTTTGACTGCTGCAGGTTTCATTGTAAACGAATCTGACAAGTGTGTGTACTATCGCTATGGTGGGGGCGAGGGAGTTATTCTCTGTCTGTATGTCGATGACATACTGATCTTTGGAACCAATCTTGATTTAATCAAGGAGGTTAAGGATTTCTTATCTCGTTGTTTTGAGATGAAGGATCTAGGAGTAGCTGATGTTATCTTGAACATCAAGCTGCTGCGAGATGGTGATGGTGGGATTACACTGCTTCAGTCCACTATGTGGAAAAGGTATTAAGTCGTTTCGGGTATGACGACTGTAAACCCTCTCCGACACCATATGATCCTAGTGTGTTGCTTCGAAAGAACCAACAGACTGCTAGAGATCAACTGAGATATTCTCAATTATTGGCTCGCTTATGTATTTGGCTTGTGCCACGAGGCCTGACATCTCTTTTGCTGTAAGCAAGTTGAGCCGGTTTGTTTCTAATCCGGGAGATGATCATTGGCATGCGCTCGAGAGAGTTATGCGTTATTTAAAAGGCACTGCGAGCTATGGAATTCACTACTCCGGTATCCAAGAGTACTGGAGGGTTATAGTGATTCCAATTGGATATCTGATGCTGATGAGATTAAGGCCACGAGTGGTTATGTGTTTACACTCGGTGGTGGAGCTGTTTCCTGGAAGTCTTGCAAGCAGACCATCTTAACGAGGTCAACTATGGAAGCAGAACTCACAGCATTAGACACAGCCACTGTTGAAGCAGAGTGGCTTCGAGAGCTTTTGATGGACTTACCTGTGGTTGAAAAACCAATACCCGCTATCCTTATGAACTGTGATAATCAAACTGTGATTCACAAGATTAAAAGTTCTAAGGATAATATGAAGTCATCAAGGCATGTGAAGAGGAGATTGAAATCTGTCCGAAAATTAAAGAACTCCGGAGTCATTGCGTTGGATTATATCCAAACGTCTAAGAATTTGGCAGATCCCTTCACAAAGGGTTTATCACGTAATGTGATAGATAGTGCATCGAGGGAGATGGGTTTGAGACCCACGGTATGAGTTGTCCACAGTGGTAAACCACTCTATGTGATCGGAGATCCCGTGAATTAGAAGTGGGTGACAAGCTGTTGGACAGCTGAGAGGAGGGTATCCTTATATTTTACCATCCCACTCCGTATAGATGCAATACTCTCCTGATCTGCATGGCAGGTTGATATTTATATATCTTAATGTATTCCAAGCGGCTTACTTTTATAAGCGGAGATGTTGCCCTGCAGAACATCTCTTGAGGAATACACCTATATGAGCCTGACTGTTAAACGTCGCAGTCCGTGAGAGTTGGGTGCTCTTTAGTAAACTCATGAAAGGTCTCGGAGTATGACGCATACGCTCCACCCGCGGGGAAGCCTTGCGGTAGCCCAGTATCGGTAAAGGACTTGTGTGAAACTAGATTTGCAGCAAACTTGTAGTTCAAGGCATAGTCCACTATTCAAGTTGCGGTCTAGCGTAGCATTAGTTCTAAGTGGTGTTCAACTTAACAGTCTCCACTAAACACCGGTATATAAAACAATGTTTTGGAACAAACGTGGTATGATGTGCCAATGAGACTTTGTGGGGGATTGCTGGAATTTTGGTGTTGGGCTGTACTTGGGCCACAGCCTGAAAAGCCCAACTACTAAATTCGAAATTCCCATTTGGCCCATTTATTTGGCTGGCTGTGTGTGTACGTGAAAGCAACCTTTAGTCCCATACTGCTAGCTAAGAGAGTGTTGCACCACTTTATATAGTGAGCTGTGCTAGCACTTGGTAAGCATGTGAGAACAGGAAGGCTCTCTCGTGCGCACTCCTCCTCCTCCGCCGCCGTCCGTCCGTCTCGTCACGACACGCCGCGGGTTGCGGGAATCTCGCCGAGCCGAGCTTATATTTTTGCAGTCCGGGAAATTTATTGAGTTATTGATTAATCATTAACGGACGCGTTAATTGTTTTGCCGTTTCTGTTTGGTGGAGACGTTACCGACTCAATCGTGGGCTGCAGCCCACGTCCTACCCGACCGCTCTATATATTGCTTGGGCGAACCCTAGCCGCCATACACGCAACACATGGTTGCTCGCCGCCCTAGTTCCAGAACCTTGCGCCGCCGTCTTCCAAGTCTTCTCCATCCCGTCTTCCGGCATGCACCGGTTGAAGGGACAGCAGGCCTCCGGAACCCCGCCTCTTGTGATCCTGTACGGGAGAGGGGCGATCAGGTTTTTGGGGAGCGCACTCGCGCGACTGCTGGCTTCGAGTTCTTCCCCAACGACGACTTCTTCCCCGACATCGTCAACCTCTTCATCGACGACATGGGTGACACCGGGGCCGCTGCTACGTATGTCCTCTTCATCTTCTTGTTCGATATGCTGCTAGAGTTTCTGCTTGTGGTAGTTGCTCTAGATTCGTTCGTCTTGTCTACGGTTTTAGTAGATCGCATGATTAGTTTAATTCTGCTAAATTGCTTATATATTCAACAGTCTGCTCCCTCCTCCTCAACTTCTTCCACATGCGAAGTGTTGGCAGATGGGACGGGCGAGTGATCTCCCTTCGCCTCCACTTCCTGCAACTGTGTTTCTTCAGTCGGTCCATTCTCTGGCAGGGGAGGAAGGGAGGATGCAGTCGAGTGACCCTGCAAATCATACATAACAGACAATAGTTGAATATCACAAAGTACACGAGTAACAACTCCTAACTACAAACAGTATATAAACTGTACTAACCTCAGGCAAAGGATTGTCCACCCCATATGGCATAACGGGGCAGTCGACGTTACAGGGTTTTGACCCCTTGATGCTGGTGATGGAGCGCACATGTGCGATCAGCTCATTCCTCGACAGCTCATCTGGGCTCATTCGGGTGGCGTCGGATGCACCTTCATATTGCCACATGGGATGAGCCCGAGTGCGTATCGGCCACACCCGCCTCTTCACAAAGGTGGCCATCAGATGCACACCAGTGATCTTCTTGAGCAGGCCTCCGATCTGAGTCAGAAGAGGCCCTGCCTCCGCAAATTCTTCAGCTGATCCGCAGGAGGCAGCAGACCTTCCTCGCGGAACTTGTTGAGGTGGGCGTCCTTGATTGTGGACTTCACCCAGTCCCCGCTGCTCTCCTTCAGGCCGGCGGCGGCTGCGGACGCGCTAGCCGCGCTATTCTTTCCCTTCGCCGCCGCGTCCGTCGCGGCGGAGGCCATGGCTGCAGCAGCGCGCTTAGAGCCCGCACTTTTCTTCATTGTCAATGGTTGGGTGGGAGAAGCGCAGCGAGCTTGAGTGCAAGAACAATGGAACAGAGGCGCAAGGAGGAAGATGGGATCGAAGCGGCGCAGGAGCCAAATGGCAAGTAAAAAACTCTGCCTGCGCCGCCCTTACTATTTACCACACATCACAATCAATCGCAAACGTTCATTCACAATCGTGCGCTCCGCGGCGAATCCTACCGTACACGTGGTGGCCTCGGAGAGCAACCGTCGCCGGCCACTCCGTCCACTACGCATGGGAATCTAGGAACCATCATCACATCCCCGTGAAAATCGCGCCAGAGCGGTCAAATCAAGTCCAAACGGCACCGTCTTTGGTCAGCACTGCACAATGGGCCCACACGTATGTCGTGTCCCATCAGTCATAACCAAGCACGCCACCGTTTGTCCGAAATTGCAGTCGCGGAATGCGTCATTGCTGACGCTACTTCAGCTTCCTGGACCTCGCCCGGGTGCTCCACGACACGGCGTAGCAGCAACAGCTAGAGCGGGAGTCGGAGCCGCAACCGGAGCCGGAGACGACATACTTCCCGTCCTCGTTGGTCTGACAGATTTGGTCATGGACCAGCCCGTTGTCCTAGCCGGAGGAGGAGAAGGAGCTAGCGGAGGTGGTGGAGCAAGCAGACCCGCCGCCACCGCAATCCGGCCACCGCCCACACCGTTCGTGGACTGGCGTGGCCGCAGCCGGAGTTCTACGACCTCACTCAGGGCGACAGCGAGTAGGGCCTAGACGGCCGCAGCCTTTTATTATTTTTGTATGCTTTTCGCACATAATATGTAAATTATGGCCGGTATGAATGAAACTTGTAAGTCCAAATTCGAGTTCATAAATTATAAATTCCGTTTAGTTTAAGTTTTAGTATAATTTCAGAATTAGCACGTCGGATTAACATTTTAGGGGCGAAATTAACTTGTACCAGTGGTGTGGCGAAGGCACCACACTGATGCGACACTTACCAGTGGCGCATAAGCAGTGGCGTGTGCGAAAGGCGACACTACAGACCAAATTGGCGTGCCACTGCTAGGCGTTTTCCCACTTAGCGCACATAGTTTAAGAAAACACTTTGACCACTAATTTTATCTAGAAAATATAAATCATACATCACAAATATTATATCATTGAAAACTTCTTTTAAATATAAATAGAATGGTATAATTTTGGTGACATATATTTATATTTTATTTGTCAAATTTAAAGGTTAAAGTTTTTAAACTACATGTGCCATGTAAACTATTAACAATAATCATAAAACGATGCAAACTAACCTCGTACTTATGAAGCAGATGACAAAAAAATGTATGGTTTAGCTACACACAGGTGTGACATCATGTTGGACATAAAACAAGCAAGTGCTCGGTTAGTGCAACAACCCCCCCCCCCCCCGCAACAAAAGAAAAAAAATCGGACACCACATTGTCTCTTTCGGTCCGTTTACGGCGGTCTGCGGAATGGTCTCATTGGGGGTGGGGGCAAACCCAACGGTCCCGCATTTTGGGCCTCTGTCCTGACCTGGACATATGTTTTCCCGGCCGACCATTTTGACCCCTTTGCCAATTTGCAAAGAAAAGATGGAATAAATATAGAAAATAAAACACGAATAATGAGAAATAAATGACAAGTTAAATATGACATAAAAACTAAGAAATGACACATAGTTTGACACAATTAGTTCAAATGACATGATAAGAATAGATGAGAACGAAGATCACACATCATCTTCACGGATCATCTTTTGCTTCTTTAGTATCCAAGGCTTTCGCTCTAGATCCATGATGCTCAAATCGGCTATCATGATCCGGTTCTTCTCGGCCATCATGACGAGCTTGACCCGGTCCTCCTCACCATCATGGTAAGCTTGATCCAGTTGTCCTCGGTCTTGATCCGGTTCTCCTCAATCTCTAGCTTTGAGTCTCGTCATTTTGGTGATCGTAGTCGCAGATAATGTCCTCCGTAGCACTATCGGTGTCATAATAGTCTGGATTGCCCGGCGTTGTGGAGGGCACTTCCTTGAACACAAGTCGACGGGGTTGGGGCATGCTTGCCGGCATCGTCCGTGGCCTCGCCTTGCTACACACCGGGACATCGCCCGCAATCGGAGTGTTGTTGAGGTCAAGGCGAGGCGGCTCCGGGACCATCAACCGCACCGACGATATCTCCGGCGGCGACGTGTCCCGTGATCCGAGACGAGTCGGTGGGGCCGGTGATGTCGAGAGAGCGGGCGAGCCGAACCGTGGCGGCTTCCCATTCGCGGCGGACGAGACCAAGCTCGTCGCCGCCGAGGCCGCTACAACGGCCGGCGGCGGGAAGGGCGGACGACCGAGGATGTGGCGGCGGAGTTCCTTACAAGCGGCAGCGCTGCGGACAAGGGTGTAGGGGTCGGAGCGTGCGATGATCTGGAGCAGTAGTTTCGGCGGGAGCGTCCACTCGATCGACGCCAACGCCGACGCCGACGGCTCGTTTTGCCGTTGGCGTTTGCGCGCCGTCGTCATCCCGGGTTGCAGTCACGGCCGGACGAGGCTAATTAATCTGATGTGGCGAGTCTATGTTTGGTGTCGGCTGCTGTTGTCTATATACTAGATTCGAACGGCGCGGCTCGCCGCGCAGCGCTTGTTCCTTCTTTGAATTTTTTGCCCGTGGTTGCCACCATTTTTACAGATCACTAAAAGCATATATGTATCCATATGAATTTGATCACAGGTATATAGATTTTAAAGCTTATTTTCCAGACCATACAGAATCAGTAATGAGAACATCGTACAATTAAAGTTTTAAGCAATAGGAAGATCAAAGCAATGGTGATGCACATTGGGGAAGTAACATAGAAATTCACACTGCATCTAATACATATGTTTTGATGAGTAAATACATAAGTTTTACAGAACATAGGATAACTTAATGGTTTGTCTAATTTGACAGTGCATGCACACACATTTGATCAGATTGAATTACATGATTCGTACAGGTACTACAGAAGATATATGTAGACATTGGCAGCAGAAGTCTACACCATACTAACACATCATAGGATAACTAAGCGACTTTTTGAACTCCGCAGTAAGACCCAGAATAACATCATTCTTGAGAGGCCGGAAGCAAGGACAGTTGGGCTACCTGTACAGAGAAAATAAGGAAATCAGTAAAATGAATATATAGATACAGTATGCAAGTTCAGTTATGCTGACGTAAAAGAAAGATGTATTTGGGTGACGAAGAAACTAAAAGGTGTGCGGGTACCTTCTTTGTAAGGTGTTCAATTTCTTGATCCTTCTTGGTCATCTGGTCATAAAGACATGCTTGCAGTTCCTTTTTTTGTTGCAGTCTAGAATAATTATAGTCTCTTGGTGTCTTTCTCATTACACACTCGATGTTTTGCTTCTTGTACTGTTTCATTCTCTGCATCACGAAAACTGCTCCGTGGATAGCTCTCGCATGAGTACTTTCCATTGTCCGCCATTGGAAAGAACTTCAGAGTGACATTGATTGTGCCATCTGTATTGACAACAGTCTGAGACGTAGATCTTGGTAGGTTCAACTCATTTAGCATGGCATCAAGTATAACTCTCTGTCGAATTTCAACGACTTCCATGTCTTGCAACTCATTCATCACTGCCTAGTAAAAAGGGAGTCATACAGCGGATAAGCCACGCCATCGAGCGACTTGGACGCTCCTCTCTCCCTCGCCACTGTAGCAGGAGAGGCGATTTTTGAGAGTCGCCTGTCAACCCACCTCACTCGCCGGCGATCTGCGGTTTCCTCCGCCTCCGTCGGCCGCTTCGGCGGCGGGAGGTGTGGGAATCCGTAGATCCCGGCTTGTACATAGCTTAGGGTTTGGTTGGTCCCGAGACGGCGGCGCCATGGAGGTGGAGGCGGCGGCGGTGTGGGTTTTGGTGTCGGCTGGTTTCCCCTCTCGCGGCGGCGCTTCCAGGAGCTTCTCCGTGCGGTGGCCGACTTCCCCGAGCTCGTCGGTCCTTGGATCTGGCGTGCTCTTTGTGCCCCGGCCGGATCTTGTGTGGTGGTTGATCCGGAGGTTGAAGATGAAGATGAAGGTGTTGTCGAGCTCCATCGCGGCGAAGATGGCGTTCCTGCGGGTAGGATCTACGGATCCGGCGATCGGCGACTTCCCGGCTGCCACGGGGCTGGCTCTTCTCCAAGGTCGAAGACGGAGCAGCGGCAGCGGCGCGCCACCGACGGACCTAGTTCGTCGTCCGTGTCGGAACTTAGAAGTTGGGTCGAGTTGTAATTTTGTGGTTCTTCTGGGTTTTTCTGTAAGAACGATGGTGTAAGACTGCCTTCATTTCCCCGCAAAAATACGGCGGATAAGCCAAGAGGAATGATCGATAGATATGAAAATCATGATGTTTATTTAATTCCTAAAAGTTTTACCTGTACCCATATACCTAACACGCTAGATGTGAATATTATCATTGAAGCACCTAAATTATTAGAAGCCACTTTATGTCCTTTTGAATTGTTTACAAAGCAAAGACTACAGTTTGTTTAGCTTAGGCCTTGCCTGATCTTATATGAGTTCTCGTAATGAATAACAAAATGAAAGATGGAATCTAAATTCTCTTGGATAGCTGAAACAGATATCACATATAGTTCTGCAAGAGAGATAAGAGAACAGCCTCGTTTTTCTAAACTGGATAGGGAAACATGATCTCAACACCCAATGAGTTTCACGTAACAAACTAAGATTACTTGCACAGGTACTATAGAAGATATATGTAGACATCGGCGTATTTTCTCGGAACACTCCATGTATTCAATTGCATAATACACTGCCTCATTCTTTGTATTGCGTATACTGCACCATATCAGGTTAACATAAGCTAAATGTTGAAAAGACACATCGATTAGTATCGATTACCGCAGAGGCCAATCAGAGCCAAAAAGCATGACAAATTAAGAAACTGGCAAGCAACACATGAACTAACGAATCAAAGCGGTGTTGAAACACAGAAGGACAATAATTCAGAGATCCACACCACATAGACTTAACATAAGATGACTCTATAAGAGTGGCATCTAGGTGCACATATTATAGACACAGATGAAACAATACCAAATACATAGGTTTTGATCAGATCACTGATCTAAGGTGGATAGGCAGTCATGATCTCAAACACCGAATGAGTTTCACGTAACCAATAATGATTTCAAAGGGCAAAGGTAGCTGGCCTCAACAGCGTTAACAATGAGGCATTTAGCAACCAAGACCTTGGACAGCAACTCCAAAATATCACAGGGCACGGGTTGTTGTGGCAGCCATGGAGATAAACTATTTACAGGCAAAATAGGTTTGTTCTGCAATAATAAAGTTCAGAATCAGTGAAGGACACCCATGCGGACTAAATTTACAACAGGTACGGTTTGACTGGACCTTAAGGAGCAACATCTCTGCATGGTGACTTAGATTTTGGATTTCTTCGCCAGGCCACCAGCTGTAGCTCTCGGGTTGCGCCTAAAACGAAAAGAGAAGTAAAAGTCACAACTAAACTTGAACAGAGAGGATAAAGGATAATCAGAATTTCAATAAGGATGTGCAATGGTAATACTAAGGAACCTGTTGTCAGGGGTTTCAGTAGGTGGTGTCACTGTAGGCATAGGAATGGTTTGTTGGGATGATGTTTCCTCCTCAAGTGCTTCACTTGTTGTGCTATCAGCAACTACAATTTTCAGCTTCCCTTCAGCTACTTCTGACTTCTTGATATTTTTTGAAATTGTATCGACAACACTTGGATTTGTCAATGCTATTTGATCCGTCACAACCGTCTCGTCAGTTGGCAGGGCTGGAACCTCATCCACACCACTTGGTACACTCTGGACAATGGTATAGATATACAAATTGTTAACCATGTCTAATAATATAGAAATAAGTTGCTGGACAGTAAGTGAAGCCACCTAATAAAGTATACAAAAGGATCATCTGAGGTAATACAGACTGACTCAAGGGTTATGTGTATGGGTAGTTTGGTCATGGTTAATAAGCCATGTACAACAGGAGAAAGTGAAGCACCTGATCAGCCTTAAGTTCATTGCTATCTCCGATAAATAAAGCCTTTTTTGCAGCTGAAACGGGTGAAGCATGCTTCTTCCTGTGCCAGTTAATCAAGAGATAACATTAGTAAATAGTGCATTATATTATAGGGATGAATTTTAGGTTATGGCATAAGTACCTAAGACTTGGAAGCTTGTTGACGGAAGGAGGAGCTTTGTCTTCTGGTAGAATATAACCAGACTGGTGCAATGAGAAGAAGGAAATGTCAGGAATGTAAAACCCATCTAAACAAACACTTATATGCATAATGAATCGTTCTACAGAGAAATGTTGTAACTAACATTCGTGTCATATGAATCCTCTAGTGCGGAAACATCGGTTGATGGAGAGCGCGCTGGCCCCGGTGACCGAATCATCAGATGAGACTGGCCAGTAGGTGATTGGCTTGAGGATGCAGCTCCTATTGCAGATCTTTGCCTCAGAGCGGATGAATGTGGCTGTTTTCCAAAGTTGGTATCAATCCTGGACCTGGTAGGATGGTCTGGTAGATTCAGATGCAAAGCTCTTAGAAGTCACTTGCACAACAAATCTGTACTTGGTGGAAACAATTGCAGCTAGTTCCCTTGGAATCGATGTATCCCCTTTTGTGGAGTTCACAATATCCTCGATAGAAGTACTACTTGAATGGCCGGCACGCAGAATGCTAATGAGGGGTTTGCCAAGGATCTCTTTGCCTACTCGATCGAAGAAGACAAACTCAACCTCGTCTTGACCATCACCGCCAATGTAACAAAGTCGATACCTGTTAATTACTTAGAAGGTATTAATATTCCTGATGGAAACAATGTCTTATTTAGTGTATGGGCAGGTGTCTCATCATACTTTATATGGACTCTTAAGAGAAACACAAATAGCATGCGAAAAAGAAAAGGCAATTCATCATCTTAAGCATAATAACAGTTGAGAGGGAAACCAAAGTTTACATCACCTCTCATAGACCAGTTACAAATATATAAATGAACAACAGTTAAAGAAGAAAAGAGTTGCCAAGGACACACAACACTGACGACAGGGGATCGAGCCATTTGTTTTTCATATGTACTAAAGCTAAATATGTGTGCTGATGCCTAACAGCAGTATTACATGTGACAAACTAAAAATAGGAATCAGCATGTATAAATCGTGATACAACTTAGGAAACATGTGTACATGACCTGGATACAAAACATGCAGTGGACATATATGCATAAGAGGGGAGTTTTTGTACCTCATAAATGTACAGTCTACATAAAAAATACAATATGGAAATATATGTCTAGGAATATAATCAATGCGGAAAAAGAAAGATCTCCAGGTTGCAGTACATTTAAAGCACATGGGAGAATTTTCAAAACTTAATCGATAGGAACAAATTTACCTCGGTGTCGCCTGAACGGTAGCACACCCTGGATCAGAGCACTTATATATAGCCCCATATGGAACAGATGATTTATGACACGTGTTGCAAGAGAAGAACCACCACCTCTGTGAAGGACTAAGCTTTAAGATTGTGGCAGTGCAAAAGAACTTTGTATGCTGAATAGAGAAATCAATCAGCACAGTTAGTATTTGGGAATCCAAAACAACGAAATAGATCGGAACAGACAATGTAATAGAAAGGTGCGACAAAATATACCTCGTCACGCCAGATGTCAAGATCTATAAGTTCACCCACAGTTTTTGTTTCAAGATCAACCACGGCGCTTATTTCAGCAGCAGTTTGGTTGGGAAGTGAGATAGCCTCCACCTGAGGTATCTCGTCTTTCAGCCTAGAAAGAAAGAAAAAAAGAACAGCGTCACAGCATACGCATTGTGTGTAGGCTACACAAGTGTCAGCTAGCAAAATACGGTATGCAAAGCAATGCAAACTAACCTTGCATGTATTGCATTTATCTCTGGTAGGTCCTCATTAATGTACCAACGACACGGAGCACTACCACTTACTCCCGTACGACCTATAAAAAAGGCGCAGTGACATAATATCAAGTTTGGACCTTGGAGCAATAAATTGATGAATGGTAAGCTGAGAGAGCCTGAATCAGGTACACACCATCATATTTTTTCACCAGCATACCAACAAAGATGGCTATCATAGGGCTGTCCTTGCTAGTTTCAAGAACCCAGTCACCTTCGAAGGCCACTGCTCTTTCTCCCCAAAAGACAATGCTAATCTGATGCCCACTGGTAGCAGTAGAGAGATAATTGAGTGAAAAGAAAATAACACAAGTATTTCACAGCCACGATAAATGTACCATAAAAATTTTTGTGAGAGTGAACACGTACGAAACATCGGACAGGTATATGATCCTCTTAGTAGAGGGTTCCGCACGGTTAGCAAAGGGACTATGAGAAGCAATTTATAATACATATGAAATTGCATACATATATTATTTACAACAGTCAAGGATTAGGACAAACTCAAACAAAGAGACTATGAGAAGCAATTTATAATACATATGAAACTGCATACATTTATAATTTACAGGAAACACAAATAATAGAGAATGGAAAGTCCATTAAACATTATAGGCAGATAAGCAAGCAAGAAACAACAATAGATGCATCAAAATCCAAAGTAACCCAAGTTAATTCCCAAGAAACTACACAGGAAAGACAAATGTATCAACCATAAATAACATAACACAGATAAAGAATAGCAGAACATCAGTTATAGATAAAGCTGACCAACTCTCATACAATAGCACACAAGGCCATTTCCATTACAGTCACAACATGAAGAAGCAGAAACAACAACCTATACTAAAACCTACACGCTGAAGAAATCATCTGCAAATACATAAACTGCCAGTGTGAAGCAGCATCTATATCAATAACAGAATTGCTAGAACCAACACGGTTAAGCCCAGTTGTCCGAACAACAGAAGCAGCGAAGATAACAGCCGACCTCGCTAACTCTCTATAGGCTAACATACCCTGGTAATTATAATCACGAATTACAAACCCATAATATTCTTGAAGAAAGGAAAGGGCTTGAAAAGCAGCCTGATCATGAGGGCATGGAAAACCAGAAGAAGCACACGCCCAGAAAAAGCGACGCTGCAACACGCTGGCATGCTTAGCAATAGGGACCTCAAGCTCAACCCCTCCTAGGACAGCACCATCATCAGCCACCTCGCTCACACAGGAATGGAACGGAACCCCACATTGGGACGCGACGACATCCAACATATGAAGGTAAGACGAATAAAAAACGAACATCCTGTCACAAACAGACACCATGATTACCCAACGCAAAAAAAAAAAACCAAGAAAGCAACACCATTAGCCACTCCCAAATAAAATATCATGGAACCCTGAGGCACAGACGTAACGAAGATGCAGTTAGATTCATCCACGCATAAAATTAAATAGCAAGCATAGAAAAGAAGGGAGGCACTACCTGACAGAATGCAACAGACGAACTGTATCAGCAATGAAACGGGAACTGAAGCACCTGAAACCTATCCCTATGAAAAGAGATGATTAGTAAGGACAGCAACATGAGCTGAAAGGCACATACACGAACAGGGAGATTGAGGCTGTGTACTAACCCAGCAAAGAATCGAAGATTTTGGCACCGTAAAGGAAACAGCAACAGGCAAACAGCAACCGGACCTGTGGCATACAAAAGAACACACATTTCAGCCTCGCATTACAGCATAGAATCTAAGAAGGGTACCTCATTCTACCCAAAAAGAGAACAAACAAACTGCAAGCATCCCTATCCATAGCGCAACGACAGTAAACAAAATACGATAACTCCTAAAAAGCAAACATCTGCCCATAGTCTATAATTCCTAAACAGCAAGAACTACATCCACCTCATGCAACGACAGCAATAAGCAAACGAAATGACAGGAAGTGGCAAACTGCAACTACCACAGTGGCTAAACCACAAGAATCTGTCCACAACCTGTACTATCTACGAAGCAAAACCTATAGAATCTAAGAACTGCACACAGGACCCACATCCACTTCCTGCAATGAAAAGATCTACCACTACCATAGAAAAAACAGCAACAAAAAACACCCACTCACCTGCATCGACAACCTAAAATCTAAGAACTGCTTACACAACCTATAGACTAATAAAAAGCAAGAACAACAACAATATGAATATCAAAAGCATGTACACAAAAGAGAGCATGAGGAAGGGTACTAACTCGCTGAGATTTTCACACCGAGAAGGAACAGCACACGGATGAACGAACGATCCTGGAGTATACAAAAGGGCAAAGAATGAACACACCTTTCAGACTTTCATTAGATCACAGAATCTAAAGTGCAATTAATAGTGAGCCAGCAGCAGCACAATAGACAGTAAACAATAAGCAAATGAAATGACAGTGAGCACACATTTCAGAGTTGCATCGGAGCACAGAATCTAAGAACTGCACCTACAAACTGCAACCATCCATACCCAGAGTGAGCCAGCAACAGAACAGAAACACTACTCATGCAACTGCAACAACCATTATGCCTAAACAGCAAGAATCTGTCCACAACCTATAGAATCTAAACATCAAGAATCTGTCCAGAACCTATAGAATCTAAATCACAGCACTGAGAACCCACGAGCTGCAGCTATTTGTATCCACAGGAATAACAACAACAAAATATAACTATCTTCTATCCAGTAGCTATCTGCACACAGCAGAAGGAACAACCAAAATAAGTACAACAGAACAGAAACACTACTCGTGCAACTGCAACAACCACTATGCCTAAACAGCAAGAATCTGTCCACAACCTATAGAATCTAAACATCAAGAATCTGTCCAGAACCTATAGAATCTAAATCACAGCACTGAGAACCCACGAGCTGCAGCTATTTGTATCCACAGAAATAACAACAACAAAATATAACTATCTTCTATCCAGTAGCTATCTGTACACAGCAGAAGGAACAACCAAAATAAGTACTATTTGCACGAACCTGAAACCAACGCTTCGAGTATAGCACCGAATCCAACCCGAGAGCAAATCAGAGAGTCCACTACAGAGAAAAGAAGGCGACCAGGAAGATTAATTAGCAAGGCAGGGAAGTACAGAAGAAGGACCATCAAGATTAATTAACAAAGGTCGAAATCGAGACCGAGATGCAGCCTAACCTCAACCAGCGTCACCTCCCTGCGCCGCCATCGTGACTACGGTCGGGGAGCGGCGCGGCGGTCACAGCAACGGAGCGCGCGAGCTCCGAATCGACGGCGTAGAAGCGGCAGAGACGGAGCAGCTTCTTGCAAACCCTAGATCGAGAATATCTGGTCTAGGGTTTAGAAAGGAGGAGGCGACTTGTACTTAACCTGGCGGCGGCAGGGAGGGCAAGGGCGGAGGCGAGTGAGGGCAAGGGCGACGGCGACCGCCGCCTGTAGCACCTGTACCCGCCGTCGTCGCCTCCTCCACCACGCGCGTACGGACGCCGCCCCGTCGACACGAAATGAACGCGAAAAGACGTTCCTGCCCCTCCAGTTAGACGGATACACGACCCCTGCCACCGCGACGCGATGCCCCCGTCCCGCGGCGTACATGGAAACATTCGACTCCATTCGATGACATGTGGGCCCAGAAAAACAACGGGGGCCACTGGCAGCGACACAGAGCAGCTCCGTGCGTGTAGAAATCGACCGGCCGACTGGGGATCTCTAGCAAATGGACGGCCAGGATTTGATCAAATGTCTAAAGGATGGCTGAGAGTGGCTAAGCTCTGAGAAGCGCCCTGGCACCCCCAAGGATGTTATCTTTAGATAACGACGCTTCAGACGCGATTGAGTTCGACTGGGAATCAAAACGGCCACCGGCCGGCTCGGATTCGATCAATCTAAATAGGAAATCTCGACTCGAAACAGAGATTACATCGTGTTTGTGCCCAGCAGTAGCACCAATATTCTCACCGGCCCACTGTCAAGTGCCAAGCTCAGAAACGCTTAGTCATACGAGATGTTTTTGGATGTTTTTGGGAGACACTAGTTGAGATGTTTTTGGGTGTTTGATGCCGAAGCTCTGAAAAATAAGCATATCACACTCGATATTCAGAATTAGTAGTAACATGCATCTGTCGGTTTGACCATCACACATATAGACAGTAACTTATTCTGTTGTTTCTTTTGGCCATCAAAGCACCTGACTAGTACCTTCAGAGACCAAACACCAAAATAAAGAAATGTGCCAAGCCACGTCTACCACATAAACAAAACAAACTCTGAAAATATCAGGATTATTCAATAAAATATGAACCCATTTGGCAGCATTGATACATGGAAATGATATTCATCGCCGTTTTCAGTGTGCACTATCTGGCTGATGTAGTAACACAAACAGGGTTCAGTTTTCGTAGATCTGTTCGTAGCATACAGGCTATGCGATAAGCGCGAATCGTACAACAACTAACTTACTGAGGTAGCAAATGGCACTGAAGTAACCGAGGCGCTTCTTCAGTTTCCTCTGAGATATGCATCCTGGATTCCATGTAGCCTGGCAGCCACCTCCTGCATGTTGCTGCGTTCAGCCGGAGATGGCTTGGTGCAGCAAAGGCCAATATTGAGCATAGAAAACAAAGAGCGTACACCTTTTTCCTTCAAGGATGTTGGAGTTTCCTGGCAACGCTCCAACTCTTGCATCAGCTGAGGATCGACAATCTCCATTATCCTATCAGGGAAGCTCATCTCTGTATACTTCACAATGCTCAGTCCATCCTTAAACATGTCATCTGTTGGCCTTCTCCGAAGGAATATCTCGAGGAGGACGACACCAAAGCTGTAAACGTCTCCAGCAGTTGAGATTTGACCACCCCCTGCGTATTCTACAGACAGAATGAGTAAAAACAGTTAATTTCACTTTCAACACAAATGCAAAAAATATGACACGACACGACATATAAAAAGGGACATTACCCGGAGCAGCGTATCCGATCGTTCCCATTAGCCCAACCGAAGAAGAGTTTGGGTTACCAAAAGATGACATTGTGGAACCAACTTTGAATCTTGCTAGGCCAAAGTCTCCAACATGAGCTGTCATATTGTCATCCAAAAGAATGTTGCTAGGCTTCAGATCACAATGAACCATTGTTCCTTGGTTGTTATGGTGTAGGTACTCCAGTGCATCCGCTACATGCACCACAATACTCATCCTTTGAGCCATTGTAATAAGGTTCAAATCTGAAGAGCCTTCATTGTCTCGCGTTGATGAGTATAGTAGTTTATGTAAGTCTCCTCGTGGCATGAACTCAAACACAAGAGCCTTGAAATCATTACCATCGGAATCAATGCTTGAGCACACAGTTAGAACATGGACCAGATTACGATGCTGCACATTTCTTAACACACGACATTCTGCAAAGAAGCTCTTTTTTGCTCCTCTTGTCTGTAGGTTGAATACTTTTACTGCGACCTCATTTTCATCTTCAGTAAGTTTTCCTCGATATACATAACTGTAGCTCCCTCTGCCCACTAGGTTGGACATTGAGAATCCCTGTGTTGCTCTGTATAGATCACTGAAAGAAACTTTGGGGAAATTTGTGGCAAATGATGGCAGGAATGTTGATTTTCTCTTATGTTTTCCTCTCCAGAGCAATAGGCTAAATATGACCATAGAAAGTGCTGTCATAATGGCTATTGGGATAACTACTTTGAGCACTAAACGTTGCTTGTGCCTAGCTGATTTTGTAGGCCGCGTAAGAGAACATTCAAGTATATGTAACTCCGATACGCCACCACAAAGACCCAGGTTTCCAACAATCCGCACGTCGGTGGCATTCTTGAAGATCCCTTTTGTTGGAACCACTCCATGAAGATGATTGAATGACAAATCTAGTTTCTCAAGAAGTTGTAGGTCACCAAGAGAAGTTGGTATTAACCCGGTTAAGTTATTGGTAGAAACGTTCAAAACTTTGAGGCTGGTTAGTTTACCTAATGAAGTCGGAATGCTTCCGCTGAAAATATTCGAGTCTAACTCAATGTATTCTAAACTTTCACAATCTTCCAGAGTGTTTGGGATATCTCCAGATAGTTTGTTTGACGAAACTACCAAATGTACGAGGTGTTTGGCATTGCCAATGTCTATAGGAAGTTGTCCATCGAGGTTGTTGAAAGATAAATCAATTGAAAATATGGTAGGGATTCTGAAGATATTTATTGGAACCCTACCATGAAGATCGTTGTTGGAAATCTCCATATACTGAAGCATTGGAAAGTTCCCAAAGCTTGGTGGTATGTGGCCATGAACTTGTTCGAGAATAGGTAGAGCGCTCCCAATTGAGACAAGTTTGAAAATGATGATGGAATAACCCCCGTAAAGAAGTTTGTGTTTAAACCTATTTGCTGCAATGTTTTGAGTGTTCCAATCCACTCGGGGACCACACCTGTAAATTGATTCCATGATAATGTTATAGCAAATAGGTTGCGAAGGTTTGATATCCCAGAAGGAAAATCTCCTGATAGTTGATTATGTGCCATATATAGCCCTTGGAGTTGATTAGACAGGTTTCCTAATGATCTAGGTACATGCCCTGCTAGAAGATTCCGACTCATCGAGAGCATCCGTAGCTCCGTACAGTTGCCCAAGCTGTCAATAAACTCCCAATCTTCCCTACTATGTGCTTGGAGTTGATTCTCTTGAATATTCAGTAAAGAAAGCTTGTTAAGTTTGCCAATCGGTGGCACCAATCCGGTGAAGTTGTTATCCGATAAACTGATTCTTGTTAGACTAGAAGCATTAGTGAATGAAGTAGGAATGTGACCTATAAAGAAGTTGACATCCAATTGAAGTATCTGAAGATTGGGGAGATAGGTACAGAGATTTGGTGGCAACTCTCCACTTAGACCATTGAAAGAAAGGCCAATGTCGACCAGATTAGAAAGATTCAAGATGGCTTGTGGAAAACCCCCTGCTAGCTGATTGTTACCCACATATAGATACTTCAAGCTGGACAAGTCTGCAAACTCACTTGGGATATTTCCCTTGATGTGATTATCCACACAACTAATCAAGATTAGTGTTGTGATATTGGCAAGAGAAGCTGGGATGGTGCCAGTAAGGTCATTAGCCCAAACCATCAACACCTTAAGGCGAGGAGGCAAATCAACCGGAAATTGGCCAACTAGATTGTTACGTGAAACATCTAGGACCCTGAGCTTCGAGCTGTTTGCGAAACTCGGTATCTTTCCCTGGAGTGTGTTATTATTCAAGTGAAGGTTGTGGAGGCGACGCATGTGACCGAGTGAGGGTGGGATCTCCCAGTGAATGTGTTCTCCGTCAGGACTAGAGACTGGAGGTATGACAGGTTGCCAAGTGAAGGAGAGATTTGACCTACCAAACCCCGGCTTGCAAGGTATATAGAAGTTACACGACGTGGCAGAGTCTTCTTCACCCGCAAAGGACACCTTCCCAATTGCAAAAGTGGGTGCTATCGTTCCAGGACATGAAGACGTGTTGCGGATCAAGACTGATTGCATCCTTGAATCCAAGCAGCGATAACCAATCTGTCTCGTTTTCGTATAAGGAGGAGGAGATGCAGAGAACGGCATGTGCAGTGCAAGCAACAACACCAATAGAAATAACTGTCGGATCTTAGTAGTAACTTCCATGGCAGGCTCATGTAGTGTGTATATATGTTGATCGAATTATATTGATATCTTCAGTATGCAATATACACGTACATATGAACAACACGGAGAAAAATTGAAGTGGTCAGTAAAAATTGAAGTGACCAATAGAAAAATTGCTAGAGACACTCATGAACTCATTGATTGTGTTGTGTGAATTACCTGGGGGTTTCTTTGCAATATATGCAGGAACAAGAGCTACGCCTTCAGCTGCACAGCACGGCAGAGGCGAGACGGCCAAGCATATGTGTGTACAGGTTTGGAGTGTGGAGTGTTTGATTCAGCTTCACCATTGTGGCTTTACTTTATAGGCGTGTCATTGGTGATCTTCGCTGCTGCTGACTGGTCTCTAGTCAATAATGCACTACTAAGCTTCCTGACCTATCGTCTTTTACTGCAACATGTGTGCTCGTCAATGCTGGCGCCATCGTCACTCCAGATCGTAGACCAAGCTAGCACGGAGGTGTCGAAACAGCAGTGTCATTGTACATCAAAATGCAGTATTCAAACCAGAAATCAGCTGGCTACGTTCTGCAATATCTAGAACATAAGAGTGGACCAGTGTGATAAAAACTAATTTTGGTGCGAGGAGTAGGTTTGGATGATAGGGATGGAATGAAAGGATTTACAAGACGAGAGAGACAGGATTTATTTCCAATATATAAGTCTCGGCCGGCCGGCCGGCCGGCTTATTTTAGAGATCCAGGCTATGACTTAACTTTCTAGTCTTGCGTGTAGAAACAGCAGAGTATTTTCTGAATCAGTATCCTTGCTGATTGAGTCTAATCCCTTCAGCAACACAGACTAAAGGATTGAAATGATAACGTCTCAAGTTCCTTGCAGCGATTAAGTAGCAATTTCTGACATGTTGAAACTCAACAAAACAGAGCCTCCGAATGTTCAGAGTGATTCTGGTGATTTTTTTTCCAGAATTTTTGTTCTGGATCGTTCATGTCCCTCGTAGTCTCCAAAACAGCGCATCAATTCTACAGCCCAGGATCGTTCTCAGCTGGGCGTAGTCATTCAGGACATGAAGAAGATGGCAAACAGTTTCGTATCTTGTTCTTTTGTTCATGTCCCTCGTAGTCTCAATGAGTTTGCACACATTCTAGCTGGACGCTCTGAATTTTATGGTTCTCCTACCTTTCGTCTTGTTCCTCCTGATTGCATTCGGGAGTTTCTTTGTAATGATTTATCATGATCAATAAAGTGTCATACTCTCAAAAAAACTCCATAGGGCCCAGCATTAGCACCAATATCCTCACCGGCCTGTTCCAAGCAGTAGTAGACAGACACTAGTTGATGTGATGCCTGCCCACTGTCAAGTGCCGAAGTTTTTGGATGTTCTTGGGAGACTAGTTGAGATGTTTTTGGGTGTTTGAAGCCGAAGCTCTGAAAATATACATATCACGTTCGATGTTCAGAATTAGTAGTAACATGCATCTGTCGGTTTTGAATTTTGACCATCACACATATATACAGTAACTTATTCTGTTGTTTCTTTCTGGCTATCAAAGCACCTAACTAGTACCTTCAGAGACCAAACACCAAAATAAAGAAATGTGCCAAGCCACGTCTACCACATAAACAAAACAAACTCTGAAAATATCAGGATTATTCAATAAAATATATATGAACATTTGGCAGCATTGATACATGGAAATGATATTCATCGCCGTTTTCAGTGTGCACTATCTGGCTGATGTAGTAACACAAACAGGGTTCAGTTTTCGTAGATCTGTTCGTAGCATACAGGCTATGCGATAAGCGCGAATCGTACAACAACTAACTTACTGAGGTAGCTAATGGCACTGAAGTAACCGAGGCGCTTCTTCAGTTTCCTCTGAGATATGCATCCTGGATTCCATGTAGCCTGGCAGCCACCTCCTGCATGTTGCTGCGTTCAGCCGGAGATGGCTTGGTGCAGCAAAGGCCAATATTGAGCATAGACAACAAAGAGCGTACACCTTTTTCCTTCAAGGATGTTGGAGTTTCTTGGCAACGCTCCAACTCTTGCATCAGCTGAGGATCGACAATCTCCATTATCCTATCTGGGAAGCTCATCTCTGTATACTTCACGATGCTCAGTCAATCCTTAAACATGTCATCTGTTGGTCTTCTCCGAAGGAATATCTCGAGGAGGATGACACCAAAGCTGTAAACGTCTCCAGCAGTTGAGACTTGACCACCCCCTGCGTATTCTACAGACCGAATGAGTAAAAACAGTTAATTTCACTTTCAACACAAATGCAAAAAATATGACACGACACGACATATAAAAAGGGCCATTACCCGGAGCAGCGTATCCGATCGTTCCCATTAGTCCAACCGAAGAAGAGTTTGGGTTACCAAAAGCTGACATTGTGGAACCAACTTTGAATCTTGCGAGGCCAAAGTCTCCAACATGAGCTGTCATATTGTCATCCAAAAGAATATTGCTAGGCTTCAGATCACAATGAACCATTGTTCCTTGGTTGTTATGGTGTAGGTACTCCAGTGCATCCGCTACATGCACCACAATACTCATCCTTTGAGCCATTGTAATAAGGTTCAAATCTGAAGAGCCTTCATTGTCTCGCGTTGAGTATAGTAGTTTATGTAAGTCTCCTCGTGGCATGAACTCAAACACAAGGGCCTTGAAATCATTACCATCGGAATCAATGCTTGAGCACACAGTTAGGACTGGGACTAGATTACGATGCCGCACATTTATCAACGCATTACATTCTGCAATAATCCTCTTTTGTGCTCCTCTTGTCTCTAGGTTGAATACTTTTACCGCAACCTCAATTTCAGGTTCAGCTAATTTTCCTTGGTATACAAAACTGTACCTCCCGCAGCCAATTAAGTTGGATGTTGAAAATCCCTGTGTTGCTCTTGCCAGATCACTGAAAGAAACTTTGGGAAAGTTTGGAGCTAATGTTGGCAGAGATATAGATTTGCACTTATGCGTTCCTCTCCATAGAAATAAGCCAAATATGATGATAGCAAGTGACACCATACCGGCTACTGGAATAACTAATTTGAGTACTAAAGATTCCCTGTGCCTAGTTAAATTTGAAGGCATAACAACACATACTAGAATGTGTAGCTCCAATGCCCCGCCACAAAGGCCCTGATTTCCATCAATCCGCATGGCAGTTGCATTCTTGAAGATACCTTTTGTTGGAACCTCACCATGAAGTTGGTTGAACGACAAATCTAGTTCCTCCAGATATTGTAGGTTGCCAAGAGATACGGGTATTGACCCAGTTATGTTATTGGTAGAACAGTTCAGAACTTTGAGGCTGGTTATGTGGCCTAATGAATTGGGAATGCTTCCGCTGAAAATATTCAAGTCTAACCAAATGTACTCTAAACTTTCACAATCACCCAGAGTGTTTGGAATATCTCCGGATAGCTTGTTTGACGAAAGCACCAAATTTACGAGTTGTTTGGCATTACCAATGTTGGCACCGTTTCCATAAAACCTTCAAGCTGCACCCAGCGGTTTTCAAATCTGAATTGACGGCAGTGCACAAAGTTAGTGTCCAAGGAGAGCAACATGGGGCAGTGGTCGGAGATGTCAGAAGAAAGAGCTTGGAGCAAGCATCCCGGGAACAAATCATTCCACTCTGCGCTGTATAACACCCTATCCAACTTCACCATCACCGCTGCTGCCTGCTCGTTGGACCAAGTGTACCTGCGACCATGCAGGTATAGTTCAAGCAACTGCAGCTCATTGATGAATCTGCGGAAGGCCGACATGGTTCTTCTGTTCACATTAGCCGAACTCTTCCCATTGGCAGCAGCAATAAGGTTAAAATCACCGCAGATGATGCAAGGGTAGTCAGAGGGAACCAGCTGTTGTAAATCAGTGAGGAACCTAAACTTTTCTGCTTCTAGCTGCGGCCCATACAGAGTAAACAGACGGAATGCAGTACCTGAGTTGCGCATTACACAGTCAACTGAAACCTAGTTGGGACAGATGTAAGGGTTGGAGGCATGAAACAACTCTCCATTCCATGCAATCAGCAGGCCACCTCTAGTACCATCCGCAGGCGAGTAAACAAACAAACGAGGCCGAATTGGCAGCTACAACAAATCTAATGCGAAGACGGCGAGCTGGGTTGTTCAAACGCCGGACATTGCAGATAAGCAGATTTAACACTAACATGGAAACCTAGATCGACAGGTAACTGACGGACGGAAACAGAGCAGATCACCTACTGGCGTATGACCTTGCGCCTCCTCTTGCCCCCAGCCTCCCTTGCAAGCACAGTGAGGGACTTGGACTGCGCTTCAGTCATGGGGTGCTGGAGCGCCATCTTGAGCTTGCCCACGGCGCGCTCGTCGTCGTCATCAGAGTCTCCAGATTCCGCAATCGCCAGCCCGCGCTTGCTCATGATGAGGCGGCGCGCGAGGCGGAGGGAGAGATTTCCTCGAGCGCAGCTAGAGGCCGCGTTTCTCCCTTGAATGCGGCGGCTCCGGCGAACCGCACTAGCAGCCGTCCTAGCGGATTTGGGGGCTCTGGGAGTGCGCGTTGGAGCAGGAAGGATGGCCGGAGTGACAGGTTCGGCGATGTTGCAGATGAACTCGGCGATGGGCTGCAAGTAGTTGACCAAGGCGTCCGCCTCACCCAGGAAGAGTTGTGGCCCAGCAACTGTATCCAGACCCAAACCCAGAGTTGGTGTCGCAGGGGCTTTCTGTTGGGCTGCTGGGCTGTGCAGTCCATCTTGAAGGCCCACTGGCCCCCTGGGAAGTGCGCCAGTCAGCCCAAAATATCCTACTCCAAAGGGATCTCGCACGGCCCAACAGTTTTCCCGCTCCAAAAGGGGATCTCTCATGCCACAAATATTTCTCGAGATGGACCACTCATGTACTCCAACCTGCAATTTGTTCGTTCCAATCATTCCCCACACCCGTGCCCTCTAAGTAAAAATGGCGAAGCAGCAGCATATGAGGCGGCAGGAAGAAACCAGGCAGCGAGGAAGGTGAGCAAGGAAAGGGTTGATGCAAGCTTAGGACGGATTCGAGCTGATGACCGACGTTTCTACTAGCGGAGAGGAATGTGAGCGTTGAGCCTGTGACCTACGAAGACAATCGGTTATGTGGAATGAAAGCGGCCCCACAATGTCCGAGGAATGGCTGAACACTGAATGTTTGAGTACTTGAACGAATCAAGCAATGAATGATGGTAGAATATAGACAGAATCATGGTCTTCTCATCGATGTTTTTCATTATTTTAGTGTCGCTATAGACTTTCTTGGCTGCTGGAAAAGCTACCACTAAACGCCTTATGCCGCTAAGCTCTCGACATAATGTATTAGTCGATAAAATAATATTATTTGTTGGAAAAAATTGGAACATGGAAATGGCATTCATCTTTTCAATACAATATCTAGGGTGATACAATACAGATGGTTTAGATTTGTAAATATGGTACTTAAATACATAAATATGGTGAAACATACAATTCATACAACAACTTACTTATCAATTTAGCCAATTCTAGTGAAGCAACATAACCACTTTCTTCAATATCATCTGAGATATGCATCCATAATTCCATGTACCTTGGTGGCCACCTCATGCATGTTGATGCGTTCATTTGGAGATTGCTTCGTGCAACAAAGGCCAATGTTTAGCATAGCTAGCAGAGCGTGTACACCTTTTTCCTTCAACGCCATTGGAGTTTCTTGGCAAAGCAACAACTCTTGTGCCAACCAAGGATCGACAATGTCCATTACCCTATCTGGGAAGTTGATCTCTGTGAACTTCACAATGTTCACGCCATCCTTAAACATGTCATCAGTTGGCCTTCTTCGAAGGAATATTTCAAGAAGGACGACACCAAAGTTGTATATATCTGCCGCAGTTGAAAGTTGACCACCCCCAGCCAATTCTAAAGATATCATGAATAAAAAGGGAGTTATATTTAGTTTGACAGGTCAAATTAGATACAAAACCAAAACTAGATATAAAAAGGCATTACCTGGAGCGGTGTATCCGATCGTTCCCATCAGTCCAACCAAAGAAGAGTTTGGGTTACTAAGAGATGACGTTGTGGAACCAACTCTAAATCTTGCTAGGCCAAAGTCTCCAACAAGAGATGTCATGTTCTCATCTAAAAGAAAGTTGATGGGCTTCAGATCAGAATGAACCATTGTTCGATGGTTGTTATGGTGTAGATACTCCATTGCATCCGCTACATCCACCACAATGCTCATCCTTTGAGCCATTGTAATAAGGTTCAAATCTGAATAATCTTCATTATCTTGAGTTGAGTATAGTATTTTATGCAAATCCCCTCGTGGCATGAACTCGTACACTAGGGACTTAAAATCATTACCATTAGAATCAATGCTTGAGCACACAGTTAGGATATAGACAAGATTACGGTGCCGCACATTTCTCAATGCATTAAATTCTGTAATGAAGCTCCTTTCGGCTCCTTTTGTCTCTAAGTTCAATACTTTTACAGCAACTTCATTTTCGTATTCAACTAATTTTCCTCGATACACAGAACTATATCCCCCTCTACCAATTAAGTTGGATGTTGAGAATCCCCGTGTTGCTCTTGCTAGATCATTAAAAGAAACTTTGGGGAACTCAGTAGAAAATGATGGCAGAGATATAGATTTCCTCTTTGTTTATCTCTCCATATAAATAAGCCAAACATGACCATAGCAAGTGACACCATACTGGCTATTGGAATAGCCACTTTCAGTACTAAGAATTCCTTGTGTCTACCTGATTTTGAAGACAAAACAGAACATGCTAGAATGTGTAACTCCAATACTCCACCACAGAGCCCTTGATTTCCATCAATCCACACAGCAGAAGAATTCTTAAAGATCCCTTCAATTGGAACCATGTCATGAAGATGGTTGAATGACAAATCTAGTTTCTCAAGATATTGGAGCTTGCCAAGAGATATTGGTATTGACCCAGTTAAGTTATTGGTAGAAACATTCAAAACCTTGAGGCCGGTTATGTGACCTAATGAAGTGGGAATGCTTCCACTGAATTCGTTCAAGTCTAACTCAATGTACTCTAAACTTTGACAGTCACCGAGAGTGTTTGGAATATCTCCGGATAGGTTATTCGATGAAAGCGTCAAATATACAAGTTGTTTGACATTGCCAATGTTGGTAGGAAGTTGCCAACTGAGGTAATTGAAAGATAAAACAATTTCAATTATTGATGGGATTGTGAAGAGCTCCATTGGAACCCTACCATGAAGATTGTTTTTGGAAATGTCTAGATATTGAAGCATTGGAAAGTTTCCAAAGCTTGGTGGTATGTGGCCAGTGAACTGGTTTGAGTATAGATAGAGCAGGCCCAATCGAGACAAGTTTGACAGGGATGAAGGAATGGTCCCCGTATAGAAATTTGTATTTAAATATATTATTTGCAAAAAAAAATTAGGGTTCCTATCCACTCCGGAAGCATGCCAGTAAAGTGATTTTCAAACAATGATATAATAAACAAGTTGTGAAGGTTTGCTATGCCGGAAGGAAAATCTCCTGAAATTTGGTTTTTTCGCCAAGTATAGACGCTGGAGTGTATTGGAAATATTACCTAATGAACTAGGCACATGCCCTGATAGAAGATTCGAAGTCATCGACAACATCTGTAGTTTTGTGCAGTTGCCTAAGCTGTCCAAAAACTCCCAATCTTCCCTACTATGTGCTTGGAGTTGATTATTTTCAAGATTCAACCACCTGAGCTTGGTAAGTTTACCAATAAATTTGGGTATATATCCGCTGAAATTGTTGTGCGACAAATCAAGTGTTTTAAGTCTGGAAGCATTAGTGAATGAACTAGGAATATTCCCAACAAAGAAGCTGGCCCTATTGCCAGTCCGTGTAGATTGGGCAAAGAGGTAAATAGATTTTGTGGTACCTCTCCACTTAGACCATTGAGAGCAAGGCTAACTCCAATGAGAGTAGAAAGATTCAGGATTGATTGTGGAAACATGCCTTCCAGCTGATTGGCACCTGCTTGTAGAAATTGTAAGTTTGACAAACCTGCAAACCCACTTGGCATATTACCCTTGATGTAATTATATGGGAAGGAAATGGTGGTCAGTGATGTGATATTGGCAAGAGAAGTTGGATGGTGCCAGTAAGGTTATTCATCGAAACCTGCAGAATCTGAAGGCGAGGAGGCAAAGCAGCAGGAAACTGTCCAACTAGATTGTTATCTGAAACATCTAGAATCCTGAGCTTTGAGGAGTTTGCGAAACTCGGAATCATTCCTTGCAGCGTGTTATTACTCAAATACAAGGTTTGGAGGCGACGCAAGTGACCAAGGGAGGGTGGGATCTCCCCGGAGAGTGTGTTTTCTGTTACGACTAGAGACTGCAAAAATGACAGATTGCCAAGTGAAGGAGAGATTTGACCTACCAAACCTCGACTTGTAAGGTTCAGAGAAGTTACACGACGTGGAAGGGTATTCTTCAGCCCACAAAGGACACCTTCCCAATTGCAAAAGTGGGTGCTCTTTGAATTCAAGCAGTGATATGTGATCGGTCTCGTTTCCTAACAAGGAGCTGGAGATGTCGGCATGTGCAGTGCAAGCCAGCAACACTAAGAGGAATTGTGCAATCCTAGTAAATTCCATGGCCGAGTAGGTATGTATGTATCTTGTTTGAATTAGACCGATCTTCAGTATTCTGTATATATGCAATACACAAGAATAAAGAGATCCTTAATAAGTATATAGGCAATAACCAATATTCATATTAGGAGATAAGACAATATGGGATTTTTCATGGATCTGCAGTATTACCTTGGAATTCTTCTTCTCCTTCCGTCATGCTTTTTCTTTTCCTTTCTTGGCTGGAACAAGAGCTACGCCTAATGGGCGGAAGCGAGACGACCAAGCATATATGTGTGCGTACAGGTTTAATGTTTTGGATATATATATAGTGGAGTCGACAGTGGCAGGGACGAAGCTGCATGTATGGTACAAGCCACTTGACACCAATGATTTATATAAATCATTACTACTTTTGTTCAAGTCGCGTTGTACAACTTGCTGGAAGAAGCTTCCTCCTGCTGTCTTTGCTAGAAGACTGGCTTTATGGGTGTTGGGTCATCGTGGCGTACTGCACAACTGGTAGAACAATGCATTGTTCTTTCTCCCCCTCCCTCTAATCATCACTCCATCTATATCAACCCTTTAGCCCTCCACTCAGGACGCCACGTCACCGAGTACTGTTCATGTGAACAGTATTTACACTTCTACAGTGTTTTTTGTCTTTTTTTTTAAAATAAAATTTCCAGGAAATTGAAGTATCTCTATAGATACCCATACCCGTCGGAAAAATATGTAAAATATGTCAACATGTTCACAAAAAATATATTCTAACTACTTATGGCATAATGCAAACATATTTGAACATTCCAATTTGGTGAACATTTAGACACAATCTAAATGAACTTTATCTAACTACGGAGCTTCCTCTAGCTATGTGGAGTTTAATTTATTAAATGCTCACGTAATGTACTTCTCTAACTATGGACTTAAATTGAACATTTCAATTTAGTAAATATTTGGATGTAATCTAGATGAACTTTCTCTAAATATGAAATTCAATTCAATAAATGTACATCAAACATGTTTAAATATTTTGAATTGGTGAATATTTGGACAATAAACAAATGCAATTCCTCTAATTATGTGAAGTCATCAAAATGCTCAGAAAAAATGCTAACTGTTTATGTTGAAAAAACAAACATGTTTAGACATTTTGAATTGGTGAATATTTGGACAAAAAACAGCGGTACATCCTTTAAATATGTGAAATCTAACTTATTAAATGTTCAAATATTTTGAATTGGTGAATATTTAGACAAAAAACAAATGCACTTCCTCTAATTGTGAACTTAAATTGAACATTTCAATTTGGTAAATATTTAGATGTAATAAATATTTGGACAAGAAACAAATGCACTTCTTCTAATTATGTAAATTCATCAAAATGCCCAGGAAAATAAATGCTAACTGTTTATGTCAAAAAACAAATATGTTTAGATATTTTGAACAATGTTCAAAAAATCAGCCGATATGCCGATTAATCGGCCGATTTATCGTGAATCGTGGGATGGCCGATAAGATTATAGCATATCGGCCGAGTTTATCGCTGGCGCCGATTTTTGGCCGATTTTTGCTACTTATCGGCGATTTATCGGCCTGGCAGTCGATTTATAGGACGATAGTTTTGTAAAACTTTACATTAGCATGAATTTTGCCCATTTTGTTGATTCGAAGGAAAGGAATCAATGTTGCACTTATATCCAATACTCCAGTGTAATTTTTTGCAAGGCATATTTTAGAATTTTTAGTGCCGAAACTTGGCATTTACAAAAAAAAAAACTAGCTGATAAATAGGCAACCGATAAAATCGATTAAACGGCCGATAAGCGATTAATCTCTAATCTGAGGCCAACCGAGCAGTAAACGATAAGCAATATCTTGAACATTGATTTTGAATTAGTGAATATTTGGACAAAAAAACTGTACTTCCTCTCATTATGTGGAATCTAATTTATTAAATGTTCAATATTTTGAGTTGGTGAATATTTAGACAAAAAACAAATGCACTTCCTCTAATGATGTACTTAAATTGGGCATTTCATTTTGGTAAATATTTGGATGTATGTTTCCACTCATTATGGACTTAAATTAGATATTACTGAAAAAATAGAAACATGTTTAAACATTTCAATTTGCTAAAAAAAAATTAGAGATACTCTAAAATATATCAACATGCTCACAAAAATATAAGCTAACTACTTATGGCATAATGCAAACATATTTGAGCATTCCAATTTGTTGAATATTTGGATACGAACTGAATGAACTTTATCTAACTACGGAGTTAAAATTAATAAATGCTCACATCATGCATTCTCTAACTATGAAATTAAATTAAAAAAATTATGTCGAAATACAAGCATATTTAAACATTTTAATTCACTAAGTATTTGGACATACTCTGGCTGAAAAATTCCGACGAATTTCAACATTTTGAATTACAACGGCGCACCGAATTCCACTAGTAATTGTACATGCACATGCCTCTGAAAACTAGCTAGATGTGTCGGCAGGGATTATAGAATAACAACATGCTATGTTTTCACACCTGCATGTGTCAATAAGGAAATATCTCTGACACAGTGTGTTATTTGGTCAAAACAACTGGTATAAACTTGTTAAAATAATGCCGGTACTCTAGAGCACGCCTCCGCCGCCGGAGGCGTAAGGCCACCCACGCAGTATCCCAAATCCCATGGCTTATTTTACAGGTTTATGGTGATGGTTCACCATCATGGTGGCGCTGCAACTTGCAAGTCTTGTGTGTTTCCGGCATTTGGTAGACGCAAATGAGTTTTTGTCACTGGTATGACATCGTGAAAATAATGCAACACTTAGTACTCTAGAGCATGCCTCTGACCCCACCCTTGCCGCCGCTGGAGGCGTGAGGCCATCCACGCAGTGTCCGCATCCTTCCCAATAGATGTATCTACCACTACTTGAAAACTGCTTATAGGTGAAAAGTTACCCGTGGCGCATATGGTTTTTGTGTGCCACTGGTAATCTCCCCTCGCTGGACAATTCTGTGGAAACTTACCTGTGGCGCACCACCATGCTTGTGTGCCACAGGTAAATTATTACCCGTGGCGCCCGAGCACGGTGGTGCGCCACAGGTAAGTTGAATTTTTTGGGTTTTTGATTTTTTTTAAAGTTTTTGAGATTTTTGAAGTTTTTGAGATTTTTGAATCTTTTGAATTTCTTATGAAATTTTTGAAGTTTTTGAAACTTTTGAAAATTAAAAACACACATACACACATAAACTACACATATATACACATAGAAGGCTTAAGAGGGTTGATATGATACTTATATCAATAAGAAATTGAGTAGCACAAGGGTGGCTGAGCTGAATAGAACTTAGTGGTTAAGTGTGCTTAGGTTAGAGCAATTTGAGGATGGGTGACCTAGCGGGAAGTCATCATCTGAGATATTTTAAAAAATTCAAAAAATGGAAATAAAATAAAAAAATTCAAATATTTAGGTTTTCCAAATTATTTCATTTTTTGAATTTTTCATTTTTTAATTTTTTTTGCAAAATATCTTACCAGTGGCGCACGGTTCAGGCTGCCTGTGGGCTGGTGTGCCACATGTAAGAGGTTCCACAGATAGCTATTTTTGTGCGCCACAGATAGCGTTTTCTGTACTAGTGTACCACTCCAATTTTAAAACAAGCATGGGGCCGGTTGCAAACACGTTTTTAAGAACAACTGGCATAATCTTGTGAAAATAATGCAGCATTTAGTTTTGACATCACTATCCAACCGGGAAGAAAAGAACAACTTCCAAAAATTATTGCTTGGTCTGAATTTCTTATCAACTGAAGCTTGGACTAAATGGCTTAACTGCATGGTGAGGTTGAAGAAATCAGCAGGTTATATTTAGAACAAACATGGGCAGGTTTGATAAAAATCAATTTAATGCAATGAGTGAGTTCGAATGATTTGGCAGCTGAGCAGGTGCATGGTTTACCAGATGAGAGAGGCATGGTTTCTTTGTAACACGGCTTCCCAAGTGGATGGTTTGTGCAAGTAAAACCAACACACATGACAAAATAGCAGCTTCCATTTCCCGGCCGCGCGGCCAGCGTTGTTAATATATTTTTTTCCATACATTTGGTCAAAGTCTAAATCATTTGGTCAAAGTGAATTTCACTTTTAACCACCTCTTTGTGATTTAGTGGCACTAGTGACCATGTTTAGTTTTTTCCTTATGCACTTATTGTTAGAATTGGGCCCATATGTGGCAGCCCAATAAGCAATTTCAGAAAAATCTCAAAACCCATTTTTGTGGCAGCACACATGGGAGTGGAGTGGGAGCTAAAATTAGTCCCACATTGCTAGTTGGAGGAGACAAACACCACCTTATAAGGTGGAGTGTTGTACCACTTGGTGTGCTAGTTGAGAACAGAAGGCTCTCTCGTGCGCACTCCTCCTCCTCCTCCGCCGCCGTCCGTCTCGTCACGACACGCCGCGGGTTGCGGTAATGAGCCTATGCCTATATTTTTGTTGTTCGGGAAAAACGAATTTTTGTGTACGCGTATAGTTTTGCCAGTTCGGGTCGCTCCCGGATCGTGGGCTGCTATCTGACTCAGACGTGTGCGACGTGGTTGGCCCACGTTGTACCCGTTAGGGTTTCCCGAGCCGCACTATATATTGCCTTGCACTGCGTGCGCCGTCACACACCGAACCAATCTAGGTTTTGCTAATCTCGTGTCTTGCGCCGCCACCGTAGTCTACTCCATCCCGTGCGCCGGCGTGCACCGGCGAACGGGACAGCGGGTCTCCAGAACCACTTCTCCTTGTGATCCTGTACGGGAGAGGGCGAATAAGATTTTTGGGAAGCGCCCCGCGCGACTGCTTTCAAGTTCTTCATCACGGCTCGACTTCCTGGATGATTTCCGGGTCCGCGGGCGACTCGTCTCCAACGTCGTCTTCTTCGAGCTACTGCTGACTACTTCATCTACAATCGTTCGGTACGTTCGTCACGTTCTGATTGCTGTGTTCGTAGATGTCTTGCTGCTGTTCATGTTAATTAATACGTCTAGTATTTTCGAGATTAACATGTTAGTAGCTCTTGCGATCATGCTTTATATTCTGGAATTAATCATGGAAATTATGCCTAATAATCCAACAATCCAAAAACCTTATGTTTGTTATAGGCAATTTCCTGAGTTAAACATGGGACATCTATCTGATGCGCTGAGGCCGGACAAGTTTACCGGTGTGGACTTTAAGAGATGGCAGTACAAGACCACACTGTGGTTGCGATCTCTGAAAGTGTTCGAGGCTAGTGAGGGTTTACCTGAAGGAACTATATCTGACGAGGATCAGAACAAGTTCAAGGAAACCAATACTGCCTTTGTGGGACTCGTTCTGAGTGCTCTTAGCAACAAGCTGTTTGATGTGTACATGCACATTACAGATGCCAAAGAGCTCTGGGAGGCACTGAACGCTAAGTTCGGTGTAGCAGATGCTGGCAGTGAACTGTACATCATGGAGAGCTTCCATGACTTCAGGATGGCTAACAACCGTTCTGTAGTCGAACAGGCTCATGAGATACAGTGCATTGCTAAGGAGCTTGAGCACGCTAAGTGTGCCTTACCTGACAAGTTTGTGGCTGGATGCATTATTGCAAAGTTGCCCTCTTCATGGAGGAACTTCGCCACAACTCTCAAACACAAGAGACAGGAGATATCGGTTGAAAACCTGATAGCGTCTCTTGATGTTGAGGAGAAGGCTCGGGCTAAGGACACTGCTGAGAGAGGTGGTGAAGGTCAGTCTAGCGCCAACATGGTGCAGAAGAACTTTCACCATGGCAAGAGCAAGGCAAAGAGCAAGCCTTCCTTCAACATGCCTACCAAGACTACTTCTTTCAAGAAGAAGAAGAAGATGCTGAACAAATCTGAGCTAAAGTGCTACACTTGTGGAGAGCCCGGACACTTCTCTGTGGACTGCCCAGATCGTGCAGACAAGAAAGGGAAGGCGCCAAAGCATGTCAACGTCGTGACCGCTAGCAATGCTGATGGGTACGGTAATTTACCGATTGTGCTTTCAGTATTTCAATCTCCATGTTGGTGGATTGATACGGGTGCTAATGTTCATGTATGTGCTGACATCTCTATGTTCACTTCTTATCAGGTCGCAGATTCAAGCGTCTTAATGGGGAATGGATCACATGCTTCTGTTCGTGGTGTTGGCACGGTAGATCTGAAGTTTACTTCGGGAAGATCGTGCAGCTGAGGAACGTGCAGCATGTCCCTACTATGAACAAGAATCTCGTTAGCGGCTCCCTTCTATGCAGAGATGGGTTTAAATTAGTCTTGGAGTCCAATAAAGTAGTTGTGTCAAAGTTTGGACAATTTATTGGTAAAGGGTATGAGTGCGGAGGCTTGTTCCGCTTTTCATTATCGGATTTTTGTAATAAGTCAGTAAACCATATTTGTGGCAGTGTGGATTCGGATGCTAATGTTTGGCACTCTCGTTTATGTCATGTTAATTTTGGTTTAATGAGTAGACTTTCCAGTTTGAGTTTAATTCCTACTTTCACCATTGCCAAAGGTTCTAAGTGCCATAGCTGTGTGCAATCTAAGCAACCTCGAAAGCCTCACAAGGCAGCCGAGGAGAGAAACTTGGCACCTCTAGAACTCGTACATTCGGATCTATGTGAGATGAATGGCGTGTTGACAAAAGGTGATAAGAGATATTTCATGACTTTAATCGATGATGCTACTAGGTTCTGTTATGTATATTTGTTGCACACTAAAGATGAAGCTTTAGACTACTTTAAAATTATAAAGCTGAAGTAGAAAATCAATTAGAGAGAAAGATCAAACGTCTTAGGTCAGATCGTGGTGGCGAGTATTTCTCCAACGTATTTGATGAATTCTGTGAGGAACATGGTATTATTCATGAGAGGACGCCTCCCTATTCGCCCCAATCAAACGGGGTTGCCGAGAGGAAAAACCGCACGCTGACCGACTTGGTGAACGCCATGTTGGACACTGCTGGTTTATCTAAGGCATGGTGGGGGGAGGCTTTGTTGACTTCGTGTCATGTCCTGAATAGAGTTCCTAACAAGGATAAAGAGAAGACACCTTACGAGGAGTGGTCTGGGAGAAAACCATCACTTTCTTATTTTCGTACTTGGGGATGTTTGGCGAAAGTCAATGTTCCAATTCCTAAGAAACGAAACTTGGACCGAAGACAGTGGATTGTGTCTTTCTAGGTTATGCTCAGCGGAGCATTTGCTATAGATTTTTAGTGGTTAAATCTGAGATACCTGATATGCATGTTGATACTATTTTGGAATCTCGTGATGCAACATTTTTTGAGAACACATTTCCTATGAAGGATATGCATAGCATTGCTAGAATTTCTTCTGAGATATTTGCTGAACCTAGTACATCTGTTGATCATTCTGAACAACCACATGTTGAGGAAGTCCTTGAGAAGGATGACAATGAATCAGCTCCCAAGAGGAGCAAGAGACAGAGGACTGAAAAATCCTTTGGTGATGATTTCATTGTGTACCTTGTGGACAATACTCCCACGTCCATTGCAGAGGCATTTGCATCTCCTGATGCTGATGACTGGAAAGAAGCTGTCCATAATGAGATGGACTCGATTCTTTCTAATGGAACTTGGGAATTATCTGAACGACCCTACGGCTGCAAACCTGTGGGTTGTAAGTGGGTGTTCAAGAAGAAGCTAAGGCCTGATGGTACTATTGAGAAGTACAAGGCACGGCTTGTGCCAAGGGCTACACCCAGCGTGAAGGCGAAGATTACTTTGACACCTATTCACCTGTTGCTCGACTACCACCATTCGTGTACTACTTTCCCTGGCTGCCTCCTATGGTCTTATCGTTCATCAAATGGACGTAAAGACAGCTTTCCTTAACGGAGAGTTGGAAGAGGAAATCTATATGGATCAGCCTGATGGGTTTGTAGTAAAAGGTGAAGAGAGAAAGGTGTGCAAATTGTTAAAATCTTTGTATGGGCTGAAGCAAGCACCTAAGCAATGGCATGAGAAGTTTGACAGCACTTTACTCTGCAGGCTTTGCCATTAATGAGGCTGATAGGTGTGTATTATCGCCATGGTGGGGGCGATAGTGTTATATTATGCTTGTATGTTGATGACATACTTATTTTCGGTACAAGCATGATAGTGATAAATGAGGTCAAGTCTTTCTGTCAAAGAGCTTTGATATGAAAGATCTGGGACAAGCTGATGTGATCCTGAACATTAAGCTGATTAGGGATGAGAGTGGGATTACGTTAACGCAATCACACTATGTTGAGAAGGTCTTGAGCCGCTTTGGTTATATAGACAGCAAGCCTTCTCCAACACCCTATGATCCCAGTGTGACACTCAGAAAGAACAAAAAGGAAACGAGAGATCAATTAAGATATTCTCAAGTGATCGGTTCACTCATGTACCTTGCGAGCGCGACGAGACCTGACATCTCTTTTGCTGTGAGCAAGTTGAGCAGGTTCATGTCTAACCCGGGTATTGATCATTGGCATGCACTTGAAAGGGTCATGCGCTATCTGAACGGTACAATGAGTTATGGGATTCACTATTCAGGGCACCCTGCGGTGCTTGAGGGATACTGTGATGCGAACTGGATCTCAGATGTTGATGAGCTCTACGCCACAAGTGGATATGCATTTATTCTTGGAGGTGGCGCAGTGTCATGGAGGTCTTGCAAACAGACCATTTTGACGAGGTCAACCATGGAAGCAGAACTTACTGCTTTAGATACAGCTTCTGTTGAGGCAGAATGGCTGCGTGAGCTCTTGATGGACTTGCCGGTGGTTGAGAAACCATTACCGGCCATCCTTATGAACTGTGACAACCAAACGGTTATCATGAAAGTGAACAGTGCTAAGGATAACGCGAAGTCATCAAGACACGTCAAAAGACGCTTGAAGTCTGTCAGGAAAATGAGAAACTCCGGAGTAATAACTGTTAGTTATATTCAAACAGACAAAAACCTGGCAGATCCCTTTACGAAGGGACTATCACGTAATGTGATAGATAGTGCATCGAGGAGATGGGGTTGAGACCCGTGAGCGTTACACCATAGTGGTAACCCAACCTATGTGATCGGAGATCCCGTGAATTAGGACCTGGGAAGAACAAGCTAGTGGTTTAACTGAGGAGAGTTATTTTATAACCCTCTCCGTGGGAAGATGCATAACTCTCACATTCTGTAAGGCAGGTTGGCAATATGCTTAATGTGTTTCTGTTGGCTATTCGTAGCAAAGGTGCTATCCTACAGAGCGACCTTGAAAGAACACACCTATATGAGTCCGACTGTTAAACGTCGCAGTCTATGAGATTTGGGTGATCTCTAGTAAGCTCATGAAGAGACCAAGGAGTATGACGCATATGCTCCACCCGCGGGGTAGCCGCGTACTGGTTATGACTTTGAGTGAAGTCTATTGGCACCAAACTTGCAATTCAAGGTTCGTCCATTGTTCAAGTTGCTGGTAGATCTAGCTTGAAACTCTAGGCGGAATGCGGTGACCCAGCACACCACTGCATATTGTAGTGTACAAGTCGTTGACATAACACCCACGGAAGGACTAATTTGTAAATATTACATCACTCAGACTAGTACAACAAAAACATTGCGGGTCCACTTTATTACACACTACTAAAGATTACAAGTCAGAAATGCATAAAAACATCGACGTCTTCCTCCGACATGGGAGGAATGTCTATTATTACGATGTTGATAGGAGTCAACCTACAAGCGATAGAAAACAGCAAATTAAGAACCATCCTGGCTCAGCCGCTAAGTAGTACTAGTCTAGTCCTGCTCGGCCAGGTTCATACTATATAGATTCTAGGTCTCCACCTCTTCTTCTTCAACGTCGTCGGCTCCGTAGGCGATGATGTAGTCGATGCCCTCTATTCCTCCCGACAGATCAGGTGCCTCAAAGTACACCTCATCAGCATGGTATGCTCCAAATCGTCTTCAGTGATCTCCTCAGATTCTAAGCAAAGATCAACGGAGGAAAAGGGTGAGCAACACTAGCGTTACCCAGCAAGTTCAAATAATAGATGATAAAGTGTATGATGCACTATCTACCATCCTGACCAAAAAGTCATGGATGAATATGCAAGTTTTGTAAAACATTTTTAGGAAAAGGTCTATTTTATTTTAGAAAACTATGCCCCCAGTCTCCACGGGTTTATAGTCATCACTTGGGATGCCTTTCCCGCTGCGGTCTGTAGTCCCCTCTTAGAACAAGGATGTGACAGTCACAATTTCTTTGTTTAACTCTGCAGAGCTGTACCACTTTACCCAACAACAGCCTGGCTCCTTTTGCTCTCTTCGCACACCATGTGTGCTATAGCCAGAACTCAGGGCAACAAGTCATGTGGAGTCGCTTCGCGGCACAACGCATATTCGCCCCTTATGACCCAGTCTGGTATAAACCAAAGACTCGTCACCACTCCCGAGTTCCTATTCCAAAACACCCCGTCGGGTGGGGAAGGTAAGCGCTCCCACGCTGTTGGCCGCCGCAACGGACGCAACCAGGTAATAGTCTGCCGAGGATATGCGAACGAAGGAAGAAACCTCTGACTAGCCCATCCATAGTGTATATGTTGGCTGATGCTTCGATACGGCGCTAAGATCACTGGGCCATGAGTTATTAATCCTAGGTATATACTTTCCCATACAATGGAATCTCCACCACAACATCAATCCGTGGTTCCACTGCCAGCCAACCATATATATATAGCATTTCACATCATTCGAAAATAGAATTTTCTTTTTCATGCAATGAATATCATAGTACTTCGCAATTACTTTGATAAAAATAATCAATCGAGAACATGCAAGTTGGAACTTGCCTTGAGACTGACAGGTAATGCAGTCTAAAGCTTCCGATAAATTGGGATCCTCGCGTTCTGAAAATCAATATCATTGTCTGTTGTGGTATTCCTCCTGCATCTGCATCTTGCTTCTCCTTAAGTTCACGTTCTTGCCTCTGCACATCACTCTCCTCACCAACGTACGCCATTACCCTCTAGTCATGTTACATCGAATCAGAACTCTCCATTACATTATGCATATGCACTTCGAGTCCTATTCTATGCACAAGTACTAGTCAAACAATGGAAAACAGAAAATCCAAAGAACACAAAACTTTTCAAACATATACAATGTATTATACATGTAGGATTACAAACATGGGTACAAAATAATAACACACTCTAAAAGTGAGTAGGTCTCACTTATTGCTACCAGCGTCCTTACAATACTACTTACAATACCCTATATTAAACATATTACACAGCTACTACTTTACTCCGTCCTGCTCCGCTTCACTTTTCCTCATACTTCCCCGGCTTCCAGTGACAGTTACGCCTAGTCCTCCTGAGAACCCCGGGTAGCTTCACACTAGTGGTAGGCTGATATTCAAGGTCAGATGGGTTTACTTCTAACGTCATATCCGTCATGGCGAAGTAACTATCAAGATACTTGTATGCCGCTGCTTCCCCATCGTAAACATTCTCATCACCATAACCCTCGCCTCCATCATCGTACCCAGTTGGTACTGCCTCAAAGTTATTGAAATACCCTCGTGGTTCATCTCCCTTCTCCGTCTTCGGGTAATACTTGGTCTCGTACGCATACTTCCATTCCTCATCTTCCTCCTCAGAATCTATTTTTATTGGCCTACTTGACTCACCAACTCTAGACTTCCTCCTAGGGGTATGACTAGTGACTTCCGGTTCTCCTGGATCTCCTGGAATTCTTATGGGATCACTCGGTGTACCCTGATAAGGTTCTTCATCCCAACCGATGGCACTTGGTACTTCAGGTTCCCAATTCTGCCATTCCTTCTCTTCCTCAACTAAGACATAACCAGAGTGTGGTGGTGTATAGTCAGGATAAATTGGGGTATCGGGTTCTACTTCCTCCACATACCTAGCTGGTGTGGGTGGTGGATCAGTGTATCCCTTCTCTGCTTCATACCTCAGTATATCACACTTTTCCTGAATAACTTCAGGACTGGAGTACTGTTCTATCATAGCTTATACCTCTCCAGCTATTACTCCGAACGTCTTATGGTACGCCCGAATCATCTTGAGACAACTGTCCATGAACTCAGCCACATCACGTGGATTGGTTTTCAGGAAAGCCTTATAATCCACTGGACCCTCAAGCCGGTAATTTGCACTCAGAATAGCGTTGAACGCTGTTTCCAGCAACGCATAACTCTTGGATGTCCTTATCTCAGTAACTGCTCTGACAGCAGCAATCTGGAATGCTACTTCCACATTCTTCGCTTCTCCAAAGGGCATTTTGAATCACATCTTTAATTCAGGCGGTAACTTGAGTGCTACACGATACAGAGCTAAAATTGACCCGTCGTAAAAACTCATCACTTTTACTATCACCTTGGTTTTGATACCAAGAAAATAGATCAGTTGCTGAAGCATTTCCGCCCAACTTCCCCGAAAAACACCCTTGCCCAACTCAGCATCTCTCACACGAACCGACCTCCTGGGACCTCGTTTCTCCATCCTACCTGTTATAGCCAAAAAGGATATCAGAATTGAAATGAAGTAATAATTGCATGATAATGCTATTCTCAAGTGAATATCAATCATAACAAATTAAAAACTCAATTCATTCTAAAGCCTCACACACCTACAGGTTTTTCCCTTTAATAGGTTTCCAACCTAAGGTCTAGCAATTGCTCTGATACCATCTGCGGTGACCCAGCACACCACTGCATATTGAAGTGTACAAGTCATTGACATAACACCCACGGAAGGACTAATCCGTAAATATTACATCACTCAGAGTAGTACAACAGAAACATTGCGCGTCCACTTTATTACACACTACTAAAGATTACAAGTCAGAAACGCATAAAAACATCGACGTCTTCCTCCGACATGGGAGGAATGTCTATTATTGCGATGTTGACAGGAGTCAACCTACAAGCGATAGAAAACAGCAAACTAAGAACCATCCTGGCTCAGCCGCTAAGTAGTACTAGTCTAGTCCTGCTCGGCCAGGTTCATACTATATAGATTCTAGGTCTCCACCTCTTCTTCTTCAACGTCGTCGGCTCCATAGGCGATGATGTAGTCGACGTCCTCTATTCCTCCCGACAGATCAGGCGCCTCAAAGTACACCTCGTCAGCATGGTATGCTCCAAAATCGTCTTCAGCGACCTCCTCAGATTCTAAGCAAAGATCAATGGAGGAAAAGGGTAAGCAACACTAGCGTTACCCAGCAAGTTCAAATAATAGATGATAAAGTGTATGATGCACTATCTACCATCCTGACCAAAAAGTCATGGATGGATATGCAAGTTTTGTAATACATTTTTAGGAAAAGGTCTATTTTATTTTAGAAAACTATGCCCCCAGTCTCCATGGGTTTATAGTCATCACTTGGGATGACTTTCCCGCTGCGGTCTGTAGTCCCCTCCTGGAACAAGGATGTGACAGTCACAATTTCTTTGTTTAACTCTGCAGAGCTGTACCACTTTACCCAACAGCAGCCTGGCTCCTTTTGCTCTCTTCGCACACCATGTGTGCTATAGCCAGAACTCAGGGCAAAAAGTCATGTGGAGTCGCTTCCCGGCACAACGCATATCTGCCCCTTATGACCCAGTCTGGTATAAACCAAAGACTCATCACCACTCCCGAGCTCCTATTCCAAATCACCCCGTCGGGTGGGGAAGGTATGCGCTCCACGCTGTTGGCCGCCGCAACGGACGCAACCAGGTAATAGTCTGTCGAGGATATGCGAACAAAGGAAGAAACCTCTGACTAGCCCATCCATAGTGAATCGGTTGGCTGATGCTTCGATACGGCGCTAGGATCACTGGGCCATGAGTTATTAATCCTAGGTATATACTTTCCCGTACAGTGGAACCTCCACCACAGCATCAATCCGTGGTTCCACTGCCAGCCAACCATATATATATAGCATTTCACATCATTCGAAAATAGATTTTTCTTTTTCATGCAATGAATATCATAGTACTTCGCAATTACTTTGATAAAAATAATCAATCGAGAACATGCAAGTTGGAACTTGCCTTGAGACTGACAGGTAATGCAGTCTAAAGCTTCCGATAAATTGGGATCCTCGCGTTCTGAAAATCAATATCATTGTCTGTATAATACAATGTTGAAAAACCAAATACGTGCCAATATGCATAGAATGAAATGATTTTTATTCTTTCCCAAAATTCCCCAGAGTTTTGTTAAAGATTTCTTTTAAAAAAATTCTTTGATTTGATTTTTAGTTAGGATGAGTAACATGACAGTCATAATGTAGTTCAAATTATACTTTGAACTTGATACATAATTTTCCCATATTATTTTCTTTTGAAAATAATTTGAAATATTTCAAAGTTATTTCCACTTAAGGATCATTTGAATTTTTGCTACAAGAAATAGTTTTCAATAAATCAAGTAGATATGTTATTTGGATTACTTATTTTCTTCTGATATATGTAGATATTTTAAATTATTTTTGGATTTTATTTGAATTTATAGCAAGTTTTGAAATTTGGGAAATTTCATAATTTTAAAATGTTTACAAATAGGTCCTTGGTCCAACTTGGTTGAACCAAGTCAAAGACCTGGGTCTAGCTCGGGTCAACCGACCGAGCCACTCTCTTCTCTCTCTCTCGTGCTCGAGCCCGACCTCGACCTCCTCTGGCGCTCGTGTCGCCCGCGCCGTCGCCGCCTCGCCCCGGCTAACTCCGGCCATCTCCGCCGCCATGACGTGGGGCAAAATGATCCCCTTGCTCTGCTCTTCCTTCTCACCGGAGCGATTCAAGCCTCGTTTCCTCTTGCGGCCACGCACAACCCAATTCCCTAGGGTTAGGGTTTCGGTGCTGCGCCACTTCTTCTCCTTCTCCGGCGTGTCCACCATGGCTGGGCGCAGAGCTTTGCCCTCTGTGCCGCCGTGGTGTGGTGGTGCTGGTCCACGACCTCCGTGTGCCCCCTCCACTGGTTGCGTGAGCTCTGCCTCGCCGCCATGGAGCTACAGCCATGGACGCACGGTAAGCTTTTTCCTTCAACTCTTCTCCTTCTCCTACTACCTCTATTCGCTCTAGATGCTTCTGGACTTCGGATTAATTATATATTCCTCTATTGGTTAAGTTCTTGATGATCAGATGATGATTCTTGATGATTTACTCCTTTATGTGCACTGTCTACCCATTGTGCACCAAGAATGAGATGAATGGTGTAGATCTAGCATGTTTAGATCCATCCATTACCTCTGGATTTAATATTGGGAGCATTTCTTGCTCACAGAAGATGAAATTTTCTTTAGAAAAATAATTCTGAGCTAGAATTTGTACCAAATGATCTAGCTGTGATGAATAAGTGCTTTTAAGGATGATTTAAACAAGTTTTGCTTGCTGTGATGCCTCCTTGTAGAGTTACACGGTAGCTTTCTTGATTAAAAATGATTTTTATGTTTTCCTGTGCTTCTTCTAAGTGCACAACTTTGATATGAGCAGCTAATCCAGCTCTGCTGGTTCACTGTCATGTGGGTGATGCTTTATTAAGCAAAATAAGAACAGATGCTACACTAAGATCAACCCCTTGCTTCTGTAGATGCTCAAACAAAATGATATTGCACTCAACTTCACTTCCTGTCTCACTCTGTCCTATTCCTAGCACAAAACAGAAGTTCTCTGTTGTGCTAATCACTTTTCTATAGCACCTTACCTTGCTTGCAAGGTTCTGTTAAGAACAGATGCTAAATTCAGCACTCAAGCATGATTCTGTCAGTTACAGAACCTGCTAAATCACTCTCTAACACATATGTTTAACAACCTTGGGTGTAGAGCAGATAAAGCTACGGAAGAATCTGATCTTACTCCAAGGTTCAACCGTCTCTTCTGGACTGCACCTTGTGGTTCTACCTTCTCCTCCTGGTTGCTTGGTTTCTCCTAAGTTTTAATGGCTTGTAGTGGATGGTTTAGGTAATCTCCATGATTGGCTTGTGATTTGTGGTTGTTCTTGGTGAAGAACAGATGAAAATAGTGAATTGGATCTGTTGGTGCTTGTGAAATGTGTGATCTGTGGTTGCTGTGACTTGTGTGTGCTAGTGGCTGCGTCTTGGATATGTATTTATACAAATTTGAGCACTCATGTGCTTGTGACACCAGGATAATTGGGCTGTGATGATTCACCTGCTTACAGTGGCCCCTTCTACCTCGAGCTGCTCTATTTGACCATTCTTGCACTCCTTTCCACCTAGGAGATCAGCTCTGCTCTGCTGCTGCGCAGTTCATCACCCCATGGTGATAACTCTGAGTCATTCTTGACTCATTGATCCTATCTGATCCAGATATTTGTTTGGAAATGCTTGGCTGAGAATTGGGAATGCTAAAGATAGTCGGTTTGCTAATTAAACTCAAGTGTGTGGCCAATTAAGCTCATTGCTAGCTTAAGAAGTGGGTTTAGGATCCACTTGTCAATTAATGGCAAGTGTGATACCAAATTGTTGCCTCTTTTGCTTGCATTTGTTTTCTGGTTTAAAGTGGAGCTTGTGGATTTATGTGTTGCCTTTCTTAAATGATCATGAGATCAAAATGCTCAATTAGCACTTGTTGCCTTTGATGTTTGTTGCCTGAAGATGGTTTCTGTTAAGTGCTAAGCTTAAGCCTTTGCCCCTAATGTTGCCTTTGGATTTAATGAGCATGATCAAATAGATCAGTCCCTTTGTTGCCTCAGAATTTTATTTGCATGCTCCACACTAGTCTAACCAAACCATAGTTTTGGTTAGGCTAAACCAGATTTCATATATTAACATGCCAGCACCAAATGGTGTTGGCAACATTTTAACACTAACCATTTCCTTTGTTTTGATGTTTATTTTGCAGGTTGAAGATCCTCTGAAATTTCAGAAGTGAATATGTAGTTTTAGGATTTTTATTTATACTTTTTGTAAGCTTATACTTGTTGTAATGATATGGTTGTAATTCTGGTTTTAAAGGACAGATTGTAATATTTGATTTGCTTGTAAATGTGTTGATGAATTCTTGTAAAGAAATGGATTCAAACATGTTTGTTGTATTTATATTTGAACTTGTTGAAGAAAATATGATCATTTATTTGTAAATTATTTGAATGTTTGAAATGATATGTGTATACCTTGTATTGATTTCATTGGAATGATTAATTCCTTTTTGTTATAATTTATATCTTGTGTTGTTGAAATATACTATGTGTGTGTATAAAAGATTGGATAAGATATAGAAATGTGTTGAATGTAACAATCTATAAATAGATCATGTCAAAATTTGACATAACCATTTTGTAAAAGTAGGTTTTGAAAATAAGTAGTGGGGTGTATCGACACCTCTCGACTATCTGTCAATGTCTGACTCCCAGAACATCGACACTTGTCTAGAATCAACCTCGATTCATTTGAACACAAAAGCGCGAAATTTTTCCAGATTTCACCAAAAGATGCATGAATGCAATTCCTATTTCTACCCTCTCGAGTCCTATAACTGTGGGGTATTACACGAAAGTTCAACTTAACAGTCTCTACTGAAACACTGGTATATAAACAAGAAACGAGGTTTGGCAAATATCTCTAAATGGGGATTTGAGATCTGGTGGGAGATTGTTAGAATTGGGCCATATGTGGCAGCCCAATAAGCAATTTCAGAAAAATCTCAAAGCCCATTTTTGTGGCAGCACACATGTGAGTGGAGTGGGAGCTAAAGTTTAGTCCCACATTGCTAGTTGGAGGAGACAAACACCACCTTATAAGGTGGAGTGTTGTACCACTTGGTGTGCTAGTTGAGAACAGAAGGCTCTCTCGTGCGCACTCCTCCTCCTCCTCCGCCGCCGTCCGTCCGTTCGTCTCGTAACGACACACCGCGCGTTGCGGGAATGAGCCGAGCCGATGCCTATATTTTTGTTGTTCGGGAAAAACGAGTTCTTGCGCACGTGTATAGTTTTGCCAGTTCGGGTCGCTCCCGGATCGTGGGCTGCTATCTGACTCAGACGTGTGCGACGTGGTTGGCCCACGTTGTACCCGTTAGGGTTTCCCGAGCCGCACTATATATGCCTTGCACTGCGTGCGCCGTCACACACCGAACCAATCTAGGTTTTGCCAATCTCGTGCCTTGCGCCGTCACCATAGTCTACTCCATCCGTGCGCCGGCGTGCACCGACGAACGGGATAGCAGGTCTCCGGAACCACTTGTCCTTGTGATTCTGTACGGGAGAGGGCGAATAAGGTTTTTGGGAAGCGCCCCGCGCCACTGCTTTCAAGTTCTTCATCACGGATCGACTTCCTGGACGATCTCCGGGTCCGCGGGCGACTCGTCTCCAACGTCGTCTTTTTCGAGCTGCTGCCGTCGCCGCTTGATATGTCTCAAACGTATCTATAATTTTTGATGTTCCATGCTTGTTTTATACCAATTGCTACATGTTTTGCATCTACTTTATATCACTTTTATACATTTTTTGGGACTAACCTATTAACAAGATGCCGAAGTGCCAGTTCCTGTTTTCTGCTGTTTTTGTATTCCAGAAAAGCTAGTCTGGAAATATTCTCGGAATTGGACGAAACTACACGGGGTGCCTATTTTTCCAGAACACGCCTGACGGAGCGAAGGAGCAGCAGAGGAGGGCCACCAGGAGGCCACACGCACCAGGGCGCGGGCCCCCCTTCTGCCGCGCCCTGGGTGGTGTGGGCCCCTCGGGGGTCCGCAGCCGCCGCCCTTTCGCCTACTTATTCCCCCCGACGCGAAAACCCTAAGTACCTGAGCAAATATCCACGAAAAGATCCAGAGACGCCGCCGTCGTCAACCCTAGCTCGGGAGGGTTCAGAACCTCTTCCCGGCACCCTGCCGGAGAGGGGAATCGTCACCGGAGGCTTCTACATCGCCATGCCTGCCTCCGGAGTGATGCGTGAGTAGTTCATCCTTGGACTACGGGTCCATAGCAGTAGCTAGATGGTTGTCTCTCCACTTTGTGCCATCATGTTTAGATCTTGTGAGCTGCCCTACATGATCAAGATCATATTATTGTAATGCTACATGTTGTGTTTGCTGGGATCCGATGAATATTGAATATTATGTCAAGTTGATTATCAATCTATCATATGTTATTTAAGATCTTGCATGCTTTCCGTTACTCGTAGATGCTTTGGCCAAGTAGATGCTTGTAACTCCAAGAGAGAGTATTTATGCTAGATAGTGGGTTCATGTCTCCGTTTAACCTGGGACAGTGACAGAAAGTTCTAAGGTTGTGGATGTGCTGTTGCCACTAGGGATAACCTAACGATGCTATGTCCACGGCATATGTGTTTGTTTACATTACGCACTTTACTTAATGCAATTATCCGTTGCTTGCAACTTAATACCAACGGGGGACTCGGATGACAACCCGGCGGTGGATTATTAGTCATAGATGCTGTTGGATAACGTCTATGTATTATGTCGTAATGCCCAATTAAATATCATAGTAGTCAACATGTCATGTATATGCATTGTCATGCGCTCACTATTCGTCAATTGCCCAGCTGTAATTTGTTCACCCAACATGTTAGTTATCTTTTATGGAGAGACACCACTAGTGAACTGTGGACCCCGGTCCATTCTTTTACACTGATTAAACAACCACAAACTGCAAACTGTTCCTTTTTCATTCTCTGCAATTTAATACTCATTTTCCACACCATACGTTTAATCCTTTGTTTTCAGCAAGCCAGTGAGATTGACAACCTCACTGTTTCGTTGGGGCAAAGTAGTTTGATTGTGTTGTGTGCAGATTCCACGTCAACAGTCCAGACTCCCTGCGACAGCTATTTTTCTGGCGCCGTTGACAACCTTCTGAAGAGTTGCTGCTCCTACTGGTTCGATAACCTTGGTTTCTTTCTGAGGGAAAACTTGCTGCTGACTACATCATACCTTCCTCTTGGGGTCTCCCAACGAACGTGTGTTTCACGTCATCAAGCTATTTTTCTGGCGCCGTTGCCGGGGAGACAGCAGTCTTCTGCAAGGGGAGTTTCACGCTTCCAATCTCTTTACTTTGTTTTTGTCTTGCTTAGTTTATTTTATTTTATCTTGTTTGCTTTCAATTATCAAAAACACAAAAAAATTAGTTACTTGCATTTAGTTTATTTTCAGTTTTGTTTTCTGTTAGTTATCATGTCTAGCCCTGTTCCAGTAGTAATGTCACCTGAAGAAGAGATCTTCACTTTCAAGCAAGGGAGTGAGGAGAGTTTTAAAGATGCTTGGTCTAGAATATCTGAGTCCTATGCTAAAACTGAACCTAAAATGACTTTAAGCCTGCTTCTTAGTAGCTTTTATTTTGGTCTTGTTCTTTGCTACAGATATGCTTTAGATGCTGTGGTAGGAGGAGATTTCCTTCGTTATGATGGGGATCAAGCTTTTAATGCTATAAAAAAATTGATTACAATTTCTAGCCCCCAATCACTAAAATTGATTTGGCTTTGACAAGCATAAGTGATAGACTTAACGCTCTTGAAACGAACATATCTGGTCTAAAAGAAGGGTATAATCAGATTCGTGAACATTATGATAATGTGCCAGTAAATTTTGAACCATCGGGATGGATTCCCTCAGTAAAAGTTGTTATAAATGGTGAAACTTTTCATTCTCGCTGTGATATTATGTCTGAATTCTGTTTAATGCCCAAGAATATTTATGATTCCTTAAATCTTTGGGAGCTTTCCAAATGCGAAGATTGTATAACTTTGGGTGATAATACTATTAAATTACCAAGGGGAGTAGCCGAAGGAGTATTTACAAAACTCTTAGGGATAACAATATCTATTGATTATCTTGTCATTGAATGTGCAGGAGTAGGACAAATTACGCTTGGAAGTCTCTGTTGAAACGCTTTGGAGCAATAATAGATGTGGGCCAAGGCACTATGAATTTCGCCTCTTCACCTATGTGTAACCAAGTATTTCCTAAAGATAAAGGTAAAGGTAAGAGAGCTAAGCGTAAGAATGTTGATGCTTCTTCACTTGGTAATACTTGATGCATGCTTTGTGCCTAGCTAAAAGGCGTTAAAGAAAAGCGCTTATGGGAGGCAACCCATTTTATTTTTCTGCAATTTTTCTTTTATTGAGTCAAGGTTTGTTTACTTCTGTAGCAACTCCTTTGTATCTTTATTTTCTCGCATTGTTGTGCCAAGAGTAGCCTCTAATGATAAGATGATGCTTAATTTTGATTGCTGCGCAGAAACAGATTTTTGCTGTTCACTGTACGAAATTCCTAAAATCACCAGATTGTTAATTAAATCTGAAATTTTTTGCGTAATCTTTATGAATGTCTGAAACTTTCATTAGTTCAGAGTTTCTCGATCTGAGCGTCGTAAGTGCCTCGAAAAAATTCGTCTTTGCGGACTGTTCTGTTTTAGACAGATTATGCCTTTTTATTTTGCATTCTCTCTTTTACTAGTGTTGAGTGAAATTCTTTTTTGGGTGGAAGAGCTTCACATAACATCAGTGGCTGTAGCTAATGTTTAAAGTAACAAATCATATTGCGTCTTTATAGAACATGTGAATTTTTGATTATGCACTAACCCTCTAATGAGATCTACTTTGAGTTTGGTGTGACGGAAGTTTTCAAGGGTCAAGAGAGAAGGATGATATAATAGGATCAAGAAGAGTGAAGAGCTTAAGCTTGGGGAGGCTCCCATGGATCTCCCCAGCATATTTCAAGAAGACTCAAGCGTCTAAGCTTGGGGATGCCCAAGGCATCCCCTTCTTCATCGTCAAAATTATCAGGTCATCTCTAGTGAAACTATATTTTAATTCTTTCACATCATATGTGCTTTTCTTGGAGCGTCTGTGTGTTTTTATTTTCAGTATTGCACTTTTATTTTCAATAAAGCTTGACTGGACCCTAGCATTCTTGATTGGGAGAGAGACACGCTCCGCTTTTTCATGAGAATACTCCTATTCTTCACTTATATTTGTTGAGTATTCATATCTAGCGCTGTTCAGCTTTTAGCTCTTGTTTTCATGTATCTCTTGTCAGAGCTATTAGCTTTCTTTTGTAGAAAGTACTCTCTTGCTTCACTTATATTTGTTTGGAGAGTTGATGAAATAAATTGATTGGTGTTTGGTTGGTTCAGAAAATGTTGCATGTGGTAATTGGTATAAGGAAAAACTTGCTTAATCTTGTAGATCACTAAAATGGATAACTTGATGCTTGTCAATTGTTTTGAGTTAACAAGTAGATCATGATTAAATTGTGCATCACATGAGTTAAGCCTATTAGTGAAGAACTACCGTAAAGCTTGTTGAAAATTTGGTTTGCATCGGTGGTACCTCTAAGGTCTAGATATTTTCTAATAACAGGGTTTGGTTAACAAGGAAGACGGTATGAAGTCTTATAACGTTTGCAATATGTTTGTCATATAAAACTTGGTGTACGGGTTGATATTCTTGTTTGCTTACATAACCTTGCTAGCCTAAACTCTGTACTGAGAGGGAATGCTTCTCGTGCATCCAAATCCTTGAGCCAAAATCCATGCCATTTGTGTCCACCATAACTACCTATATGTGGTATTTCCTTGCCACTCCAAGTAAATTTTTCATGTGCTACCTTTAAATTATTCAAAATGTTATTATTCCCTTTTTGTGTCAATGTTTACTAGCTCATGAGGAATTAGTGTGGTTATTCTTTATTCTATTTGTCGAGTGGACTTTTACACCTGGACTAGTGGCATATACATCCGCTTATCCAATAACTTGCAAAAAGAGCTGGCAACGGGGTGCCCAGTCCCAATTAATTACAACTTTAACCAATTAATTCTCTTCACACTTTTGCCCTGATTCATCAGTAAGCAATGACAAACAGTGAAATACCTGAATGTGTGTAAACCAAAGAGAAAGAGGGATGATCTGCCTTGCTGGTAGAAATAACGTCCTTCATGGGAGCCGCTCTTAAAAGTCCGTTCGACAGGTAGAATACTGTTCTCACCCGCTACCATTCGTTGACAATTAACAAACACCTCTCAAAAATAGATACTCCTCCATGGTATGTGATTGATGGAAGGCACCCGAGGATTCGGTTAGCCATGGCTTGTGTTAGCAAGGTTGGGAGGAGTATCAAATATTTTATGCAATCTCTATATGCTTTCAAAAACCTAAAAGCTCTAGCACATGATTTAATCCCTGCTTCCCTCTGCGAAGGGCCTTTCTTTTACTTTTATGTTGAGTCAGTTTTCCTATTCTTTCTGTCTTCCACAAGCAAACACTAGTGTCAACTTTGTTACAACATGCGTTATATGCAATGTATTGGACTTGTTATACTACTTTGTGTTGACAATATCCATGAGATAAATATGTTGAAAGTTGAAGCAAATGCTGAAACTAAATTCTTCCTTTGTGTTGATTAAATACCTTTTATTAGAAACTATTGCTTTATGAGTTAACACTTATGCAAAACTGTTTGATGCTTGTCTCGAAAGTACTATTCATGAAAACGTTTAGCTTGTGTGATTCATTGTTTACTCATTATCTATTTGGTAGCAAATTATAGACCATTGACTTGGATCACTTCATTCATTTACATGTGCCTTGCAATATTATATGATCAAGATTATGATAGTAGCATGTCACCTCAAAAATTATTTTGTTTTTATCGTTTACCTACTCGAGGACGAGTAGGAACTAAGCTTGGGGATGCTGATACGTCTCAAACGTATCTATAATTTTTGATGTTCCATGCTTGTTTTATACCAATTGCTACATGTTTTGCATCTACTTTATATCACTTTTATACATTTTTTGGGACTAACCTATTAACAAGATGCCGAAGTGCCAGTTCCTGTTTTCTGCTGTTTTTGTATTCCAGAAAAGCTAGTCTGGAAATATTCTCGGAATTGGACGAAACTACACGGGGGTGCCTATTTTTCCAGAACACGCCTGACGGAGCGAAGGAGCAGCAGAGGAGGGCCACCAGGAGGCCACACGCACCAGGGCGCGGGCCCCCCTCTGCCGCGCCCTGGGTGGTGTGGGCCCCTCGGGGGTCCGCAGCCGCCGCCCTTTCGCCTACTTATTCCCCCCGACGCGAAAACCCTAAGTACCTGAGCAAATATCCACGAAAAGATCCAGAGACGCCGCCGTCGTCAACCCTAGCTCGGGAGGGTTCAGAACCTCTTCCCGGCACCCTGCCGGAGAGGGGAATCGTCACCGGAGGCTTCTACATCGCCATGCCTGCCTCCGGAGTGATGCGTGAGTAGTTCATCCTTGGACTACGGGTCCATAGCAGTAGCTAGATGGTTGTCTCTCCACTTTGTGCCATCATGTTTAGATCTTGTGAGCTGCCCTACATGATCAAGATCATATTATTGTAATGCTACATGTTGTGTTTGCTGGGATCCGATGAATATTGAATATTATGTCAAGTTGATTATCAATCTATCTTATATGTTATTTAAGATCTTGCATGCTTTCCGTTACTCGTAGATGCTTTGGCCAAGTAGATGCTTGTAACTCCAAGAGAGAGTATTTATGCTAGATAGTGGGTTCATGTCTCCGTTTAACCTGGGACAGTGACAGAAAGTTCTAAGGTTGTGGATGTGCTGTTGCCACTAGGGATAACCTAACGATGCTATGTCCACGGGCATATGTGTTTGTTTACATTACGCACTTTACTTAATGCAATTATCCGTTGCTTGCAACTTAATACCAACGGGGGACTCGGATGACAACCCGGCGGTGGATTATTAGTCATAGATGCTGTTGGATAACGGTCTATGTATTATGTCGTAATGCCCAATTAAATATCATAGTAGTCAACATGTCATGTATATGCATTGTCATGCGCTCACTATTCGTCAATTGCCCAGCTGTAATTTGTTCACCCAACATGTTAGTTATCTTTTATGGAGAGACACCACTAGTGAACTGTGGACCCCGGTCCATTCTTTTACACTGATTAAACAACCACAAACTGCAAACTGTTCCTTTTTCATTCTCTGCAATTTAATACTCATTTTCCACACCATACGTTTAATCCTTTGTTTTCAGCAAGCCAGTGAGATTGACAACCTCACTGTTTCGTTGGGGCAAAGTAGTTTGATTGTGTTGTGTGCAGATTCCACGTCAACAGTCCAGACTCCCTGCGACAGCTATTTTTCTGGCGCCGTTGACAACCTTCTGAAGAGTTGCTGCTCCTACTGGTTCGATAACCTTGGTTTCTTTCTGAGGGAAAACTTGCTGCTGACTACATCATACCTTCCTCTTGGGGTCTCCCAACGAACGTGTGTTTCACGTCATCACCGCTCAAGCTGCTGTCGTTGCTGCTCCAACGACTATTCATCTACAATCGTTCGGTACGTTCGTCATGTTCCGATGGCTGTGTTCGTAGATGTCTTGCTGCTGTTCATGTTAATTAATATGTCTAGTATTTTTGGATTAACATATTTGTAGCTCTTGCGATCATGCTTTATATTCTGGAATTAATCATGGAAATTATGCCTAATAATCCAACAATCCAAAAACCTTATGTTTGTTATAGGCAATTTCCTGAGTTAAACATGGGACATCTATCTGATGCGCTAAGGCCGGACAAGTTTACCGGTGTGGACTTTAAGAGGTGGCAGTACAAGACCACATTGTGGTTGCGATCTCTGAAAGTGTTCGAGTCTAGTGAGGATTTACCTGAAGGAACTATATCTGACGAGGATCAGAACAAGTTCAAGGAAACCAATATTGCCTTTGTGGGACTCGTTCTGAGTGCTCTTAGCAACAAGTTGTTTGATGTGTACATGCACATTACAGATGCCAAAGAGCTCTGGGAGGCACTGAACGCTAAGCTCGGTGTAGCAGATGCTGACAGTGAACTGTACATCATGGAGAGCTTCCATGACTTCAGGATGGCTAACAACCATTCTGTAGTTGAACAGGCTCATGAGATACAGTGCATTGCTAAGGAGCTTGAGCACGCTAGTGTGTCTTATCTGACAAGTTTGTGGCTGGATGCATTATTGCAAAGTTGCCCTCCTCATGGAGGAACTTCGCCACAACTCTCAAACACAAGAGACAGGAGATATCGGTTGAAAACCTGATAGCGTCTCTTGATGTTGAGGAGAAGGCTCGGGCTAAGGACACTGCTGAGAGAGGTGGTGAAGGTCAGTCTAGCACCAACATGGTGCAGAAGAACTTTCACCACGGCAAGAGCAAGGCAAAGAGCAAGCCTTCCTTCAACATGCCTACCAAGACTACTTCTTTCAAGAAGAAGAAGAAGATGCTGAACAAATCTGAGCTAAAGTGCCACACTTGTGGAGAGCCCGGACACTTCTCTGTGGACTGCCCAGATCGTGCAGACAAGAAAGGGAAGGCGCCGAAACATGTCAACGTCGTTACCGCTAGCAATGCTTATGGGTACGGTAATTTACCGATTGTGCTTTCAGTATTTCAATCTCCATGTTGGTGGATTGATACGGGTGCTAATGTTCATGTATGTGCTGACATCTCTATGCTCACTTCTTATCAGGCCGCAGATTCAAGCGTCTTAATGGGGAATGGATCACATGCTTCTGTTCGTGGTGTTGGCACGGTAGCTCTAAAGTTTACTTTGGGGAAGATCGTGCAGCGGAGGAACATGCAACATGTCCCTACTATGAACAAGAATCTCGTTAGCGGCTCCCTTCTATGCAGAGATGGGTTTAAATTAGTCTTTGAGTCCAATAAAATAGTTGTGTCAAAGTTTGGACATTTTATTGGTAAAGGGTATGAGTGCGGAAGCTTGTTCGCTTTTCATTATAGGATTTTTGTAATAAGTCAGTAAACCATATTTGTGGTAGTGTGGATTCGGATGCTAATGTTTGGCACTCTCGTTTATGTCATGTTAATTTTGGTTTAATGAGTAGACTTTCCAGTTTGAGTTTAATTTCTACTTTCACCATTGCCAAGGTTCTAAGTGCCATAGCTGTGTGTAATCTAAGCAATCTCGAAAGCCTCACAAGGCAGCCGAGGAGAGAAACTTGGCACCTCTAGAACTCGTACATTCGGATCTATGTGAGATGAATGGCGTGTTGACAAAAGGTGATAAGAGATATTTCATGACTTTAATCGATGATGCTACTAGGTTCTGTTATATATATTTGTTGCACACTAAAGATGAAGCTTTAGACTACTTTAAAATTTATAAAGCTGAAGTAGAAAATCAATTAGTGAGAAAGATCAAACGTCTTAGGTCAGATCGTGGTGGCGAGTATTTCTCCAATGTATTTGATGAATTCTGTGAGGAACATGGTATTATTCATGAGAGGACGCCTCCCTATTCGCCCCAATCAAACGGGGTTGCCGAGAGGAAAAATCGCACGCTGACCGACTTGGTGAACGCCATGTTGGACACTTCTGGTTTATCTAAGGCATGGTGGGGGGAGGCTTTGTTGACTTCGTGTCATGTCTGAATAGAGTTCCTAATAAGGATAAAGAGAAGACACCTTACAAGGAGTGGTCTGGGAGAAAACCATCACTTTCTTATTTTCGTACTTGGGGACGTTTGGCGAAAGTCAATGTTCCAATTCCTAAGAAACGTAAACTTGGACCGAAGACAGTGGATTGTGTCTTTCTAGGTTATGCTCAGCGGAGCATTTGCTATAGATTTTTAGTGGTTAAATCTGAGATACCTGATATGCATGTTGATACTATTTTGGAATCTCGTGATGCAACATTTTTTTAGAACACGTTTCCTATGAAGGATATTGACAAGGGTATACATTTTGGGTACCCTACCGTGAGGGTACCTGGTGCACGTAATAACTAAGGCCCAATAGCGAAGAGCCTACTCGAAGCCCAAGACAAGAGGCCAAGAAGATGGAGTACCCTCCAAGATTAGACATAGGCATAGTCGGTTTAGATCTTTCCTTATGTGTAAACTGGGTCGGTTACGAACTCCCGAGACCCAGCTATTTAAAGGCTGTGAGGGGTGCCGATCTGGAGATAAGCCAACTCGAACCACCAAAGCACTAGCGAGATCGTCATCTCGCCGGAACCACCTTGTAACCTCATAATCTCACACGATCAATAACAGACATGCAGGAAGTAGGGTCTTTACCTCCACCCGAGGGGCCTGAACCTGGGTACATCTTTGCCTCTGCTTGTCAACTGACGAAACTACCAGCACTACCATGTTCTCTCCCCATAATCTCAACCCTAGGTCCTTAACCATGTGATTTGATGAGAGCACCCTCGTCAATTGGCGCCGTCTGTGGGAAAGAATAGTGCTGGACTCACGGTCTCTTCGGTTCCATCAGAAAACGGCGACTCGCTGATCGGATCTACAAACGGCAACTCGCCGGCTGCATCAACAAACCAGAACTCGCCGACTCAGGCGGCACATGGCAACTCGCCGGCTCACTCGACAAACGGCAACACGCCAGCTTCACCCGCAAAAAGCGCATCGGATCCTCTGATGGATTTCGAGCCACACTCACCAGGATTCCAGGAAGCCTTCTCCGATCTCGAGTCAGGTTTGGGTTTAACCGTTGGTTTTTAATTTTTTCGTCAACAAGCTTGGTGTACAGGGCTTGATGGATCCACGCCAACTCGCGACTTCCGCACCGAGGCTTCATCGGTTGCGGCTCCTTCGACTGCGGATCTATCAACTGCGTCCATACCATCGTCAACTCTCCAAGCTTGTTCATCTGCAACAACCATGTCGACTCGAGAGATGAACGAGCTCATCGACGAACTCCAAGGAGAGGAGGCCGAATCAGCATACCCCATAAACTATCCTGAGCTCGATCTCCCACTCGAGGATACTTTTGACTGCGGGATATCCCTCAGCGATTTCGACGAACTCGACACTCATATCGACAGCTACGTCGACTCCGAGATCTGCACCAACAACAACAACCTCGACTCCGAGATTCATAACAACTTCGTCGACGCCGAGATGAGCATAGGCGATGAGGGCATCGACAGCGAGATCCGTCCAGAGGGACCACTTGATGTGCATATCGACTCCGACATGAGCTTTGATGATGATGTTGAGTCCATGACGGGACTCGAAGACACACATACATACCCTCGGGAGATACCCCAGTAGGTCTACGTCGCCATCGCGCAGAATCATCAGATGTTGCTGCCAGCGCAGGCCTACAGAATTCCCGTGCACAGTCACCATGCCGGACGGAGTTACAACTCTCACAATCACTGCTGAGATGGCAGCAAAAGCAGATAAAGTCATCAACGAGTGCACAATGATGCCAGCAGACGCAACACAAGAGGAGATGTTGACCTTCCAGTACTTCAACTGGCAGGAATCACTTCGACTGTGCCAGGTCAGGGCAACACTCGAAGAATGCAAAAAGCAAGCTAGCTTGTCGAGTGCGCGAAGAAGACAGCTCTCCCTAAGCTCCACCGGCGAGCAGACACAAGACCCAGATCAAGGTTGTCACACCTCTCGCCGGACGAAAGGGCGGGCATAGCATTGCTAGAATTTCTTCTGAGATATTTGCTGAACCTAGTACATCTGTTGATCATTCTGAACAACCACATGTTGAGGAAGTCCTTGAGAAGGATGACAATGAATCAGCTCCCAAGAGGAGCAAGAGATAGAGGACTGAAAATCCTTTGGTGATGATTTCATTGTGTACCTTGTGGACAATACTCCCACATCCATTGCAGAGGCATTTGCATCTCCTGATGCTGATGACTGGAAAGAAGTTGTCCATAATGAGATGGACTCGATTCTTTCTAATGGAACTTGGAAATTATCTGAACGAGCCTACGGCTGCAAACCTGTGGGTTATAAGTGGGTGTTCAAGAAGAAGCTAAGACCTTATGGTACTATTGAGAAGTACAATGCACGGCTTGTGGCCAAGGGCTACACCCAGCGTGAAGGCGAAGATTACTTTGACACATATTCACCTGTTGCTCGACTTACCACCATTCATGTACTACTTTCCCTGGCTGCCTCCTATGGTCTTATCGTTCATCAAATGGACGTAAAGACAGCTTTCCTTAACGGAGAGTTGGAAGAGGAAATCTTTATGGATCAGCCTGATGGGTTTGTGGTAAAAGGTGAAGAGAAAGGTGTGCAAATTGTTAAATCTTTTATGGGCTGAAACAAGCACCTAAGCAATGGCATGAGAAGTTTGACAACACTCTTACGTCTGCAGGGCTTTGCCATTAATGAGGCTAACAGGTGTGTGTATTATCGCCATGGTGGGGGCGATAGTGTTATATTATGCTTGTATGTTGATGACATACTTATTTTCGGTACAAGCATGTTAGTGATAAATGAGGTCAAGTCTTTCCTGTCAAAGAGCTTTGATATGAAAGATCTGGGACAAGCTGATGTGATCCTGAACATTAAGTGATTAGGGATGAGAGTGGGATTACGTTAACGCAATCACACTATGTTGAGAAGGTCTTGAACCGCTTTGGTTATATAGACAGCAAGTCTTCTCCAACACCTATGATCCTAGTGTGACACTCAGAAAGAACAAAAAGGAAACGAGGGATCAATTAAGATATTCTCAAGTGATCGGTTCACGCATGTACCTTGCGAGCGCGACGAGACCTGACATCTCTTTTGATGTGAGCAAGTTGAGCTGGTTCATGTCTAACCCGGGTATTGATCATTGGCATGCACTTGAAAGGGTCATGCGCTATCTGAATGGTATAATGAGTTATGGGATTCACTATTCAGGGCACCCTCCGGTGCTTGAGGGATACTGTGATGCAAACTGGATCTCAGATGTTGATGAGCTCTGCGCCACAAGTGGATATGCATTTATTCTTGGAGGTAGCGCAGTGTCATGGAGGTCTTGCAAACAGACCATTTTGATGAGGTCAACCATGGAAGCAGAACTTACTGTTTTAGATACAGCTTTGTTGAGGCAGCATGGCTGCGTGAGCTCTTGATGGACTTGCCGGTGGTTGAGAAACCATTACCGGCCATCCTTATGAACTGTAACAACCAAACGGTTATCATGAAAGTGAACAGTGCTAAGGATAACGCGAAGTCATTAAGACACGTCAAAAGATGCTTGAAGTCTGTCAGGAAAATGAAAAACTCCGGAGTAATAACTGTTAGTTATATTCAAACAGACAAAAACCTGGCAGTTCCCTTTAGGAAGGGACTATCACGTAATGTGATAGATAGTGCATCGAGTGAGATGGGGTTGAGACCCGTAAGCGTTACACCATAGTGGTAACCCAACCTATCTGATCGGGGATCCCGTGAATTAGGACCTGGGAAGAACAAGCTAGTGGTTTAACTGAGGAGAGTTATTTTATAACCCTCTCCGTGGGAAGATGCATAACTCTCGCATTCTGTAAGGCAGGTTAGCAATATGTCTTAATGTGTTTCTGTTGGCTATTCGCAGCAAAGGTGCTATCTACAGAGCGATCTTGAAAGAACACACCTATATGAGTCCGACTGTTAAACGTCGCAGTCTATGAGATTTGGGTGATCTCTAGTAAGCTTATGAAGAGACCAAGGAGTATGACGCATATGCTCCACCCGCGGGGTAGGCTACTGGTAGCCACGTACTGGTTATGACTTTGAGTGAAGTCTATTGGCACCAAACTTGCAATTCAAGGTTCGTCAATTGTTCAAGTTGCTAGTAGATGTAGCTTGAAGCTCTAGGCGGAAGTTCAACTTAACAGTCTCTGCTGAAACACTGGTATATAAACAAGAAACGAGGTTTGGCAAATATCTCTAAATGGGGATTTGAGATATGGTGGGGGATTGTTAGAATTGGGCCCATATGTGGCAGCCCAATAAGCATTTCAGAAAGATCTCAAAGCCCATTTTTGTGGCAGCACACATGGGAGTGAAGTGGGAGTTAAAGTTTAGTCCCACATTGCTAGTTGGAGGAACAAACACCACCTTATAAGGTGGAGTGTTGTACCATTGGTGTGCTAGTTGAGAACAGAAGGCTCTCTCGTGCGCACTCCTCCTCCTCCTCCGCCGTTCGTCGTCCGTCTCGTCACGACACGCCGCGGGTTGCGGGAATGAGCCGAGCGATGCCTATATTTTTGCTATTCGGGAAAAAAACGAGTTTTTGCATACGTGTATAGTTTTTCCAGTTCGGGTCGCTCCCGGATCATGGGCTGCTATCTGACTCGGACGTGTGCGACGTGGTTGGCCCACGTTGAACCCGTTAGGGTTTCCCGAGCCGCACTATATATTGCCTTGCACTGCGTGCGCCGTCACACACCGAACCAATCTAGGTTTTGCCAATCTCGTGCCTTGCGCCGTCACCGTAGTCTACTCCATCCCGTGCGCCGGCGTGCACCTGCGAACGGGACAACAGGTCTCCGGAACCACTTGTCCTTGTGATCCTGTACGGGAGAGGGCGAATAGGTTTTTGGGAAGCGCCCGCGCGATGCTTTCAAGTTCTTCATCACGGCTCGACTTCCTGGACGATCTCGGGTCCGCGGGCGACTCGTTCCAACGCCGTCTTCTTCGAGCTGCTGCCGTCGCCGCTCAAGCTGCTGTCGTTGCTGCTCCAACGACTACTTCATCTACAATCGTTCGGTACGTTCGTCACGTTCCGATGGCTGTGTTCGTAGATGTCTTGATGCTGTTCATGTTAATTAATACGTCTAGTATTTTCGAGATTAACATGTTAGTAGCTCTTGCGATCATGCTTTATATTCTGGAATTAATCATGAAAATTATGCCTAATAATCCAACACTTATAACCATGTGTGAATATTTATCCCTTTTAACCTGACATTTTAGGCCAACTCTCAAATCTCAATCCTACCTGCACGTTGAATCAGCTATCCAGTCGGATGCTTAATTATGTTCGCGTTTCCTTCCCTCATATTGAGCCTGCCAAACCCAGCCCACACTCATACCGATATGCCCACACTGGTTTGAAATAGAGGCGGAGGAAGGAGGAGTGCTCCCATGGCATGCCGCCAGCAATCGCGACATTGTTGCCTCCCGTTGGTAAGCAATGTTCTTTTTCGACCCAGCATCAGCATGTACTATATCTTGTTAGGAAAAGATTTTCATAGCTGGCAGCGAGATAGGAGATCAACCTCAAGGGAACTTGTTCTCGGACGATATATAACAATATATATACAAGAACACAACGCTTCTTCCCTCGCCACCGCACTGAAAAAAGTAAAGGAGGCCACCAGGACTGATGTTGGGGTATAGAGACCTCAGCTTCTCTTTGTTTGATCGTCACGGCCTCCAGTGGCCAATCTCCACTTGGAAATTGATGCCACGCGGAATATTGAAGCCGTTAGAACCAATATACAAGCTTCCGTCCATCATGTGACCCATGTCGAGCTGTTCTTTGAAGTTGGTGATGGGTCTGGGTAGATTTATTGTTCCATAATCTATTGTGTACAACAGCCAGTGGATGACACCACTATGGAGTACAACAGGTATCTGCGTATTGCAATCCACCGCTGCAGAAGCATGTCACTAATGTTGTCGCTCATCGCGGCCGCCGGTGTCCAGGTGCCACACGTTGATGTGGCGATATGAACTTTGATGGTTCTTGTGTGGCTTCGGAAGGACCGGGTGTCGCGTGGGAAGAATAGCTTGAAGGTGTAGTGGATACCGTCTGCGGCTGTGAGCAAGATGCAGCTCTCAACGTATATGGTGTTTTCTTGGTTGATACCTGGCGGGTAAGAGAGAAAGGTACGGTGACCAGTGATGGGGTCATACACACACAAGTTGGAGTGGCTGTTGCTGAAGTGACGACGACGAAAGAGGACGAGGCCGCCACGAGACGACAACGGACGATAGTG
>CAMZMU010000108.1:8227495-8344506 GCA_947311845.1 Poa pratensis
TGTGTATGCATTATACTGTACTTGAATATGAAAAAGAAAAATTAAAAATATCACGATGATTTAAGTTGTGTTATGATTAATCGTTCGCCTTGACTAAGTAGGTTTTCGCGGGGACTTTTTTCATGCAAATATGTATCTTCAATGTCGACAAAGACTTCTTGCATCAGAGTCACTTGATAATATCATATGCACTACTTGGTCAATTGCGTTTTGCATCTGACTTAGTAAAGAGGCGAACGTCAAATTATTTCGCCGGAGGCAGGATACCTATGTTTGGACCGTGCATCATGGCGACTAGTCCTCTTTTGGCAACCTTTTTTTAGAAGACTAATTTTATATTACTGAATTAAAGCAAAAAAAAACATGAAATTTAAATATAAAAGCGACTTAGCTTATTTTGTTCTCCTGCATGTTGACGCGGTGAGAGCCGGCGTCGAGACCCCTGAGCGCATGTCGAAGTTGGAGAAGCCGGCCCAGGGCCGGGTCATCGTTGCCTGAAGCTGGCCCGCAGCCGGGTCGTTGATCTTGGCGACATAGTTGACAAGAATTTTCACGCACAACTTTTCCTAAGCTGGCTGGTGTCCTCTCTTTTTTTTCATTGGAGACGTGACGTACTAGTACGATCCGATTTGTTTTTTCCTTCTCTTTTCTTTATTGGGACTTGACCGGCTGGGCTGTTGACTGTTTTTTTTTTCCTTGCTGCTTCCTAATACGCACGCAAAGACAAACCAGATCGCTGCCAGCTACGTCCAGCTCGACGCGCCTGTTCGTGCTGCTTGCGGATTGGAACAGGAGAAGGCACGCTGTCCGGCTCTGTGTAGAACTCGTCCGGCCGAAGCAGACCAAGTGGATTACGATGATGTCCACCACCTCGATCGGTATCTTCTGCTCGGCGAGTTGCAATTGGAATCTTTCGATTCGGCGAACATGAAGGCACGCGCGTGGGTGATGGTGATGTCGAGTCCCGCGCGCTAAGGGCATGCCCAACGGTGTTCCACATTCGGACACCAAAAACGGACACATTTTGTCCGTTTGGGACAGGTTTGAGGTGTCCGTCCGGAGCTGTCCACCCACTGCATCCAACGGCACTCCGCAAACAGCAGCCGGACGAGAGGCTCAATCAGCAACAAACTCCACGCTAGCCCTTTCCTCGGCCGCCTGGGCAGCCAGGCGCGACGCCGGCCAGATTCCCGGCGGCGCCTACATCCTCGGCTCGGCCGCCGACCTGACCGCCTCATCGCCGTGGCCAACGTCCTCGCCGTGGCGCTGGAGTACCGCCTCGCGCCGGAGCAAAATTTCAGCTAGCTATCTAGCTCACCAAGATCGATTGGCCTTGTTCAGCTAGCTAGCACACCACCGCTCAGATCAATTAGCCAGAAACGAAGCAAGGAGAGGCATCGGGCGTCGCACATGGGTGCTCGCGCCATGGCCAAGGTCAGCTCCGAGCTCGGCTGCTCCACCAGATTGTCACGTCCTCGCCGCAGAGCAGGTCGGGGCCGTCGGCGTCCTCCCCGCTGTACGCCGCCCGCACTGCCGATAGCTCGAGCTGCCAGTCCTTGACGCGCTTGTCGCGTCGGCCAGCGGCTGCACCACTTGCCGAAGAGGAGTGCGATGCCGGCCTTGTCGAGCCCGCGGCCGTCTGCCTCCGCTGCGAGCTCGACGGCAGAGCGCGCTCCTCGGCCGCCTCGGCGCGCAGCCGCGCCGCCTCCTGCTCGACCCGCAGCAGGGCAACCTCTCGCCCATCTCGGCGTTCGGACCGCCGCAGCGCGTCCGTCGAGCCGCGCGGCAAGCAGAAGGTAGGCGCCTCCGACGCGGGGATGGCGACGACAAGCAGCAGGTAGGTGCTGCCGACGCGGGGACGTGCGCGCGCCGCCGAGCAGCACCACGGCCATCTCGCGGGGCCCGTGCGCGCGCCGCCGAGCAGCACCACGGCCATCTCGGCCATCTTGGGACGGCGGCGGTGGTGAGGTAGAGAGAGAGGGGGCGTGGTAGGTGGGGTGGGAGAAAAAAGATTAAATTGGGGGTTTTGTTTCGCTGGCAGGTGGGCCAGTCCGGACAAGAGAGGAGGACAAAGCGGACAGAGGACAGCATCTTTTGTCCCTTTTCTTCCCCAAACCTGGACCAAACTTGGCCAGGTTTGGGGCCAGAAACCTGTCCGCGCGGACAATTGTCTCTTTGCGCCGGACCGTTGGAGCGGTCACTCTGTCCGGAAGGACAGATTAGGACAGGTCGTGTCGTATGCGGAGGACCGTTGGAGGTGCCCTAAGCCGGCAAAAGTTTATCAGCTGCACATGCGACACGAGGCAATGTTGGTGTCGAGCCCAGCGCATCGATCCGGCGAATTTGACCAGCGCTACCGAGGGCGCTGATCTATGATACGTCTCAAACGTATCTATAATTTTTGATGTTCCATGCTTGTTTTATACCAATTGCTACATGTTTTGCATCTACTTTATATCACTTTTATACATTTTTTGGGACTAACCTATTAACAAGATGCCGAAGTGCCAGTTCCTGTTTTCTGCTGTTTTTGTATTCCAGAAAAGCTAGTCTGGAAATATTCTCGGAATTGGACGAAACTACACGGGGTCCTATTTTTCCAGAACACCTGACGGAGCGAAGGAGCAACAGAGGAGGGCCACCAGGAGGCCACACGCACCTAGGGCGCGGGCCCCCTCTGCCGCGCCCTAGGGTGGTGTGGGCCCCTCGGGGGTCTCCAGCCGCCGCCCTTTCGCCTACTTATTCCCCCCGACGCGAAAACCCTAAGTACCTGAGCAAATATCCACGAAAAGTTCCAGAGACGCCGCCGTCGTCAACCCTAGCTCGGGAGGGTTCAGAACCTCTTCCCGGCACCCTGCCGGAGAGGGGAATCGTCACCGGAGGCTTCTACATCGCCATGCCTGCCTCCGGAGTGATGCGTGAGTAGTTCATCCTTGGACTACGGGTCCATAGCAGTAGCTAGATGGTTGTCTCTCCACTTTGTGCCATCATGTTTAGATCTTGTGAGCTGCCCTACATGATCAAGATCATATTATTGTAATGCTACATGTTGTGTTTGCTGGGATCCGATGAATATTGAATATTATGTCAAGTTGATTATCAATCTATCTTATATGTTATTTAAGATCTTGCATGCTTTCCGTTACTCGTAGATGCTTTGGCCAAGTAGATGCTTGTAACTCCAAGAGAGAGTATTTATGCTAGATAGTGGGTTCATGTCTCCGTTTAACCTGGGACAGTGACAGAAAGTTCTAAGGTTGTGGATGTGCTGTTGCCACTAGGGATAACCTAACGATGCTATGTCCACGGGCATATGTGTTTGTTTACATTACGCACTTTACTTAATGCAATTATCCGTTGCTTGCAACTTAATACCAACGGGGACTCGGATGACAACCCGGCGGTGGATTATTAGTCATAGATGCTGTTGGATAACGGTCTATGTATTATGTCGTAATGCCCAATTAAATATCATAGTAGTCAACATGTCATGTATATGCATTGTCATGCGCTCACTATTTGTCAATTGCCCAGCTGTAATTTGTTCACCCAACATGTTAGTTATCTTTTATGGAGAGACACCACTAGTGAACTGTGGACCCCGGTCCATTCTTTTACACTGATTAAACAACCACAAACTGCAAACTGTTCCTTTTTCATTCTCTGCAATTTAATACTCATTTTCCACACCATACGTTTAATCCTTTGTTTTCAGCAAGCCGTGAGATTGACAACCTCACTGTTTCGTTGGGGCAAAGTAGTTTGATTGTGTTGTGTGCAGATTCCACGTTGGTGATCGTATTGCGCCGTGCGGCCACCAACAACCTTCTGAAGAGTTGCTGCTCCTACTGGTTCGATAACCTTGGTTTCTTTCTGAGGGAAAACTTGCTGCTGACTACATCATACCTTCCTCTTGGGGTCTCCCAACGAAGCGTCATCAAGCTATTTTTCTGGCGCCGTTGCCGGGGAGACAGCAGTCTTCTGCAAGGGGAGTTTCACGCTTCCAATCTCTTTACTTTGTTTTTGTCTTGCTTAGTTTATTTTATTTTATCTTGTTTGCTTTCAATTATCAAAAACACAAAAAAATTAGTTACTTGCATTTAGTTTATTTTCAGTTTTGTTTTCTGTTAGTTATCATGTCTAGCTCTGCTCCTTTTCCGTAGTGCCACCTGTGGGAGAAATTATTACTTTTAGGCAGAAAGGTGGGGAATCCTTTAGGAATGCCTGGGCGAGAATTTTGGAATTGCACAAGAAGGTGCAACCTAAGATGGATTGAGAGTTCTTATAAAAATTTCTACCATGGTTTATTTTCTGTCTATCAACTTGCTCTAGATACCATGGTAGGGGAAACCTTTTCTGAGATTGATTCAATGAAAGCTCATAATATTTTGAGTGGTTTGGCAATTTTTCCAATGGTGGATGAAACTGGGATATTCGCTAAGCTAGATAAAATAGAAAAGTCAATTGATGATTTAACTCTGAGCCATAATCTTAAAGAACAACCTTTAGTTGAGTTAAAAAATGATTGGGAACCATTCATTGAGATTAATATTGGTAATGAAAAGTTCCGTGCCTACTGTGATCTTGGTTCTACAATGTCCATCATGCCAAAAATGGTTTATGATTTATTAAAATATGATAATATGGTTAGTTACCCTGTTTTTCATTTTCATGCGGATGGAACAATCATAAAAAGTATAGGGATTATTAACGATGTTAAGGTTACTATTCAGAATAAGACTGTCCCTGTTAATTTTATGATTCTTGCAAAATCTCCTGGTAATATTGTCCTTGGAAGACCCTTTTTAAAGAACAATGGAGTATTTATTAATGCAAAGTATGGGTTTATGAAATTCAATACTCCTATTAATCGAAGGTTCTTCTTTCCAATTAAGAAGGACGATCCCACCGAAAGGTTGGAGATTTCAATGTCTTTGGTAATACTTGATGCATGCTTTGTGCCTAGCTAAAAGGCGTTAAAGAAAAGCGCTTATGGGAGGCAACCCATTTTATTTTTCTGCAATTTTTCTTTTATTGAGTCAAGGAGTGTTTACTTCTGTAGCAACTCCTTTGTATCTTTATTTTCTCGCATTGTTGTGCCAAGAGTAGCCTCTAATGTAAGATGATGCTTAATTTTGATTGCTGCGCAGAAACAGATTTTTGCTGTTCACTGTACGAAATTCCTAAAATCACCAGATTGTTAATTAAATCTGAAATTTTTGTGCGTAATCTTTATGAATGTCTGAAACTTTCATTAGTTCAGAGTTTTCGATCTGAGCGTCGTAAGTGCCTCGAAAAAATTCGTCTTTGCGGACTGTTCTGTTTTAGACAGATTATGCCTTTTTATTTTGCATTCTCTCTTTTACTAGTGTTGAGTGAAATTCTTTTTTGGGTGGAAGAGCTTCACATAACATCAGTGGCTGTAGCTAATGTTTAAAGTAACAAATCATATTGCGTCTATAGAACATGTGAATTTTTGATTATGCACTAACCCTCTAATGAGATCTACTTTGAGTTTGGTGTGACGGAAGTTTTCAAGGGTCAAGAGAGAAGGATGATATAATAGGATCAAGAAGAGTGAAGAGCTTAAGCTTGGGGAGGCTCCCATGGATCTCCCCAGCATATTTCAAGAAGACTCAAGCGTCTAAGCTTGGGGATGCCCAAGGCATCCCCTTCTTCATCGTCAAAATTATCAGGTCATCTCTAGTGAAACTATATTTTAATTCTTTCACATCATATGTGCTTTTCTTGGAGCGTCTGTGTGCTTTTATTTTCAGTATTGCACTTTTATTTTCAATAAAGCTTGACTGGACCCTAGCATTCTTGATTGGGAGAGAGACACGCTCCGCTTTTTCATGAGAATACTCCTATTCTTCACTTATATTTGTTGAGTATTCATATCTAGCGCTGTTCAGCTTTTAGCTCTTGTTTTCATGTATCTCTTGTCAGAGCTATTAGCTTTCTTTTGTAGAAAGTACTCTCTTGCTTCACTTATATTTGTTTGGAGAGTTGATGAAATAAATTGATTGGTGTTTGGTTGGTTCAGAAAATGTTGCATGTGGTAATTGGTATAAGGAAAAACTTGCTTAATCTTGTAGATCACTAAAATGGATAACTTGATGCTTGTCAATTGTTTTGAGTTAACAAGTAGATCATGATTAAATTGTGCATCACATGAGTTAAGCCTATTAGTGAAGAACTACCGTAAAGCTTGTTGAAAATTTGGTTTGCATCGGTGGTATCTCTAAGGTCTAGATATTTTCTAATAACAGGGTTTGGTTAACAAGGAAGACGGTATGAAGTCTTATAACGTTTGCAATATGTTTGTCATATAAAACTTGGTGTACGGGTTGATATTCTTGTTTGCTTACATAACCTTGCTAGCCTAAACTCTGTACTGAGAGGGAATGCTTCTCGTGCATCCAAATCCTTGAGCCAAAATCCATGCCATTTGTGTCCACCATAACTACCTATATGTGGTATTTCCTTGCCACTCCAAGTAAATTTTTCATGTGCTACCTTTAAATTATTCAAAATGTTATTATTCCCTTTTTGTGTCAATGTTTACTAGCTCATGAGGAATTAGTGTGGTTATTCTTTATTCTATTTGTCGAGTGGACTTTTACACCTGGACTAGTGGCATATACATCCGCTTATCCAATAACTTGCAAAAAGAGCTGGCAACGGGGTGCCCAGTCCCAATTAATTACAACTTTAACCAATTAATTCTCTTCACACTTTTGCCCTGATTCATCAGTAAGCAATGACAAACAGTGAAATACCTGAATGTGTGTAAACCAAAGAGAAAGAGGGATGATCTGCCTTGCTGGTAGAAATAACGTCCTTCATGGGAGCCGCTCTTAAAAGTCCGTTCGACAGGTAGAATACTGTTCTCACCCGCTACCATTCGTTGACAATTAACAAACACCTCTCAAAAATAGATACTCCTCCATGGTATGTGATTGATGGAAGGCACCCGAGGATTCGGTTAGCCATGGCTTGTGTTAGCAAGGTTGGGAGGAGTATCAAATATTTTATGCAATCTCTATATGCTTTCAAAAACCTAAAAGCTCTAGCACATGATTTAATCCCTGCTTCCCTCTGCGAAGGGCCTTTCTTTTACTTTTATGTTGAGTCAGTTTTCCTATTCTTTCTGTCTTCCACAAGCAAACACTAGTGTCAACTTTGTTACAACATGCGTTATATGCAATGTATTGGACTTGTTATACTACTTTGTGTTGACAATATCCATGAGATAAATATGTTGAAAGTTGAAGCAAATGCTGAAACTAAATTCTTCCTTTGTGTTGATTAAATACCTTTTATTAGAAACTATTGCTTTATGAGTTAACACTTATGCAAAACTGTTTGATGCTTGTCTCGAAAGTACTATTCATGAAAACGTTTAGCTTGTGTGATTCATTGTTTACTCATTATCTATTTGGTAGCAAATTATAGACCATTGACTTGGATCACTTCATTCATTTACATGTGCCTTGCAATATTATATGATCAAGATTATGATGTAGCATGTCACCTCAAAAATTATTTTGTTTTTATCGTTTACCTACTCGAGGACGAGTAGGAACTAAGCTTGGGGATGCTGATACGTCTCAAACGTATCTATAATTTTTGATGTTCCATGCTTGTTTTATACCAATTGCTACATGTTTTGCATCTACTTTATATCACTTTTATACATTTTTTGGGACTAACCTATTAACAAGATGCCGAAGTGCCAGTTCCTGTTTTCTGCTGTTTTTGTATTCCAGAAAAGCTAGTCTGGAAATATTCTCGGAATTGGACGAAACTACACGGGGGTCCTATTTTTCCAGAACACACCTGACGGAGCGAAGGAGCAGCAGAGGAGGGCCACCAGGGCCACACGCACCTAGGGCGCGGGCCCCCCTCTGCCGCGCCCTAGGGTGGTGTGGGCCCCTCGGGGGTCCCAGCCGCCGCCCTTTCGCCTACTTATTCCCCCCGACGCGAAAACCCTAAGTACCTGAGCAAATATCCACGAAAAGTTCCAGAGACGCCGCCGTCAACCCTAGCTCGGGAGGGTTCAGAACCTCTTCCCGGCACCCTGCCGGAGAGGGGAATCGTCACCGGAGGCTTCTACATCGCCATGCCTGCCTCCGGAGTGATGCGTGAGTAGTTCATCCTTGGACTACGGGTCCATAGCAGTAGCTAGATGGTTGTCTCTCCACTTTGTGCCATCATGTTTAGATCTTGTGAGCTGCCCTACATGATCAAGATCATATTATTGTAATGCTACATGTTGTGTTTGCTGGGATCCGATGAATATTGAATATTATGTCAAGTTGATTATCAATCTATCTTATATGTTATTTAAGATCTTGCATGCTTTCCGTTACTCGTAGATGCTTTGGCCAAGTAGATGCTTGTAACTCCAAGAGAGAGTATTTATGCTAGATAGTGGGTTCATGTCTCCGTTTAACCTGGGACAGTGACAGAAAGTTCTAAGGTTGTGGATGTGCTGTTGCCACTAGGGATAACCTAACGATGCTATGTCCACGGGCATATGTGTTTGTTTACATTACGCACTTTACTTAATGCAATTATCCGTTGCTTGCAACTTAATACCAACGGGGGACTCGGATGACAACCCGGCGGTGGATTATTAGTCATAGATGCTGTTGGATAACGGTCTATGTATTATGTCGTAATGCCCAATTAAATATCATAGTAGTCAACATGTCATGTATATGCATTGTCATGCGCTCACTATTCGTCAATTGCCCAGCTGTAATTTGTTCACCCAACATGTTAGTTATCTTTTATGGAGAGACACCACTAGTGAACTGTGGACCCCGGTCCATTCTTTTACACTGATTAAACAACCACAAACTGCAAACTGTTCCTTTTTCATTCTCTGCAATTTAATACTCATTTTCCACACCATACGTTTAATCCTTTGTTTTCAGCAAGCCGTGAGATTGACAACCTCACTGTTTCGTTGGGGCAAAGTAGTTTGATTGTGTTGTGTGCAGATTCCACGTTGGTGATCGTATTGCGCCGTGCGAGCCACACAACCTTCTGAAGAGTTGCTGCTCCTACTGGTTCGATAACCTTGGTTTCTTTCTGAGGGAAAACTTGCTGCTGAACTGCATCATACCTTCCTCTTGGGGTCTCCCAACGAGCGTGTGATTCACGCCATCACTCTACATCGGCAAGTGGACAATGTTCGTCCGCAAATCAGCAGCCACTACATCAAGACCCGCACAAACTCCGTGTCCCAAGAAGACAACATCAACAAATCAAGATCTTCCGCCCGACTCTTCGAGTCACCCGAAATCTTGGGGGCTAGTGTCGGGAATATGGGACACAGATACCCACATGGAAGGTGATTGTGGCCCATCAAGAGGTGGCCCAATAAGCCGGCACAACTACAAGAGTAGGACTTGAAACCTTGCCGACTTGTAATAGAAAAAGAGACTAGTTTGTATCCAAGTAGGACTCTACATGTAAGCCGGCCCTTTCCACCATATAAGGAGGGGCAAGGCGCCCCCAGAGGGCAGAACAAGAACAAGAGGCTAAACACACGACTTACAGAAGAGAGAAGTCGCCTCATACGGTGGCTTCCACCATGAGCATAACGGAATAAGACCTAGCCACAAACAGCACGTAGGATATTACCAGACGATGTTTTCCCGGTCCCGAAGCTGTATAAATCTTGTCTTTCATGTGCTAACCCACATCGACGATCCGCGCGTACACAACCTCGTTTAATCATCCTCTCAGATGGTACCGTCGTTATCAATACCACGACAAAGTTGTTGGTTAGTTTGAACCAGGTTCTTTTTGGCAGGACAGTGTGCGCACAAGCATTTAGCTAATTAGTTGTTTAGGGTCAGACTTTGTTTACGGTCAACTTATGAGCCTGGTGCTCGGCTATGTCTTGTGTTATGTAATGAACCATGTATTGGTCCATGTGATGGTCGTGCCTTTGTGCTTGTAATGTACTGTAATTAACCAGTTGGTGGTGGCACATGAACACATCAAGTATGGTTGGGTATATAAGAACTGCTATTTTAGAAGATGTCAAAAATTTCATGTGCTTAGAAATAGTCCAAAAGCTTTGTGTACTAGTTTGATTATTATCCTTTAAAAATGTACTAGTTTTGTCAAAATTGTTATGGTAGTCTCTATGTACAAAATAACGTAGACATAATAACTTAGTAGTTCAAACACACAAGTAGTTCATACATCAACATACATTAGTTCAAACACACTAGTAGTTCCATACATAAACAGACATAAGTAGTTTCATAAGTGAAACCTACACATAGTAGTTTGTGTCAAAATTGTTATGGGTAGTCCCTATGTACAAAATAACATAGACAGAATAACTTCGTACTTCAAACACACTAGTAGTTCATACATCAACAACATTAGTAGTTCAAACACACTAGTAGTTCATACACATTAGTAGTTCATACATAAACAGACATAAGTATTCATACAAAACGTAGTTCCATAGTAATAACTAGTTCACTACGACAACACACTAGTACAGAAAAGCTATTCTGTGGCGCACCATTTTGCTATTCTGTGGCGCATGGGTGTGCGCCACAGAATAGTCGCCACTAAATAAGCTATTCTGTGGCGCACCCCACTCACCATGCGCCACAGAATAGGGTGCGCCACAGAATAGTTCTGGGTGCGCCACAGAATTACTGTGCCATATTGTACCCGCATATTACCAGAATACAAATACCAGTATAATACCAGAATACATGTATATTTCATATTTACACAGATATAACAGAGACAGGGATATATTTTCACAGATACATATATCAAAACAAACACATTACTAATATATGTCTCATCACAAATTGATACAAAAGTGCCGAAGTTTTACACAAGTGTTGAGATATATACAAAAGTTAATCGATCGTTGCACACGTTACAAATGAAGTGTTCACCGCCTACACAAGGATCGAATAGATTACATCTCGGCGTTGACGGTGAGCAAAAGCGGAGCACGACGATCTCATGTAGCGAGCGGTGCGAGCGGCGCCGGGAATGGTTTGCCGTCTTTCTTCGTCATCCACGCCCTGTTGTCCTTCTGCAACTTAGGCGTTCTTCGATTTCTCTCTGATGCAACCCTGTAGATGGAGATAGATATATATATTGGTTAATAATATCAATAGAGTATGCATGCATGATTTATTCATCTAAGTGGATAAAATAGAGTATGTATGTGTGCATGTGTAAGGTTTTCTTTTATAATACATCCTATCTACCTCGTCGGGAGCAATGGAAGGTCCCCCTGTTGTGATAACATTTCCGACGATGACTTCCGATAACTTGGTCTTGATGCATTGGAAATCTTTTCTAAGATCCATATCGGACTTGCGTCTGTCATATTCGACCCATGTTTGTAAAGCAGATGGCAAACCACATTGCGCTCCATCTCGGATAATCATGTTAATATGACGGAGGGCGTAGAAGGCATCCATCTCGCTGCCCGACTGCTCCTTGAGGCAAGAGAACTCGGTGATATGCTTGAACCGGCGCAACTTATTATCAATTAATTGTGGTTGCACGGTGCTTTCGAAGACGCCTCCCTTTTGGTGGTAGCCGTGAAGAGCTTGATTGAGGACAGCAATTATGTTGGCATACCTTTTCGTAGTACTACTACCTGAGTCAAAATAAGTGGCATGGTAATGGCTCGGGTGTAGGATGATGAGGACGCAGTACTTGTCCCTGCTCAACACAATTTAAATGAGATGATGATCAGAAACATGCATGCATTGAACTCGGAAAGGCACAAGATACGGCGGCGAGCGGATGTGTACTTACTCGGGAAAGAAAGGCACAAGAAGGCAATTCTTTTGCTGGTTTTGCAACATGAACCTCTCGAGGTACTCAACTGCTCTGGTCCGTGTCACAGATCCTTGCACCAGCTGGCTGTCACGCATGTAGTAGGGATCCGCTACCGCGACGTGCGAGAGATTATCTCTGTGGATAGTCATGGCCTCATTGAGCGCGTATAGGCGGACCAAGTTATAGTTGAGCCGCTGCTGGTTAAATAGATTGAACACGTCCTCGTATGCTACTAAGAACAGATCCGCGGGTGTTCACCGACGACCACCAACCCGCCTTCTTCCTTTGGCACTTGGACAGTGAACGCCGGGTAATTTGGATCCCTGTCTTTTAGAAGAAAGCCCTCTAGCATAGAGATAGAAGCGCTCAAAGAGATCATTGATGGAGTTGCGAGGTGGATCATCTCCGGAGGCACTATCGGTTTTCCAGCTTCATGAACCATGTGCGCCAATTTGTCCGGAGGGGGTGGTATGGTGTCTTCACGACCCTGGATAATCATAGGAGTTGGCTGGCTCGCAGAGGCGCCCTTTGATCCCTTTGGCATCTTAGGTGGTTGGCTCGCAGAGGCGCCCTTTGGCATCTTCTTGGGGGGCCTCCTGGGCTTATTGTTCCATGGCTGCCCACGAAGCCCCTCTGCAACCGATTTCGCAATCGTGCCAGGGGAGAAAACGCCGGTAGCCGGTTTGTCTTGAGCTGCAACACCGGCTGCTGGAGGTGTCTCTTGAGATAAACCCTGGAAGTCCAGGCGCTGCGTGACTGCATTGAGACGAGCAGGTTGATCGGCGTGGGCACGGAAGGGTGGTTCGAGATCCACAGGACGCATGAATCCGTTGGCGTCTTCGTTGCCACCAATACGTTGAGGTGCAGAGGCGTTGCCTGCTAATTGCACCGGTTGTGGTTCGGAGCCCAATTGCACCGGTTGTGGTTGAGAGCCTACCAACAGTTGCTTCTGGCAGTTGGTGGTGGTGGCGACGGCTGCAGGCTTCTTCGAGGGACGGATCGGAGCATCCCGCCGGAACTTTGAGGTGGCGCCGGTGTTGCGTCTTGGGCCCTCATCAATAATACCCCCCCCCCCCAAGACGAATCTGGGTCTTCGGCCATAGCGAGACCCATTCGGGGCACTTTCCAAGGACCACGTGTTCATCGGCTCCTTGAGGTTGAACGGGGGGTCCATGTTGTGATACACTTTCGGCACCGTGACTACCTTGACCTTCATAAAACCCTTGTCCACTGGAGCGTGGTGCATTAGTTCGCTGCCTGTTTTTAGGATAAGGCCCGTAGCAACTTCCTTCAACTCGTCGCCTACCCTATGCAGGAGCATGCAAGGCGTTTCCTATAATGAAATTAAGCAACATATGCATTTGTGTGATTAATACAGTCATCGATCGAAGCAGACATAGTTATACAGAAGGACATAGTTATACAGAAGACGACGCAGACTAATTAATTAGTAACCTTGGTGACGACGTCGCGGTGGCCGGAGTTTTCTTCTCGCGTCCCGGTGCGGTAGGCAGCGCCGGTGTGACCAAAGGGGCCATGGGCGGCGGGGTCACGATGATGTCGCTCGGCGACCGGTTCATGGTGGAGTTGCTGCCGGAGAAGCTGGGCACGTGTATCGGCCCCTGTTGACCTCCCGCCATCCAGGCAGCGAACCCCTCCACTATCTGCGGGGGCATGATCTGGTGGATGCCTTCTCGGACTAGCTTTTGCACCTCCTGCTTGTCCACGGTGTTCTTCTTCAGCTCCTCCAGCTCCGCCTTCAGCCGCTCAACCTCGGCTCTATCCTCGTTCTTGGACGTCCTCTTCCTCTTTTTCTTCTCGCCGGCGCCGTCCGAGCTGTAGTACTCCGTGAACTTCACGCTCGTGCCATAGCCTGACACACGGCCAGCTGATGTCGGCGGCGCCAACTTGTCCCTTCCCTTTGCAACGTTCATCGCCCGGTTGAAAGTAGTGTCCCACACTTCCCTCTCACCCTGGAACGACGACTGGCCGGCCTCAGCCTCAGCCTTCAACTCGTCCTCCTGCACACAAAGGTGAACACACTTAGAAATTTGAGATCAACGCAATGGACTTTGAGATATCTGTGGTATTTAAATTCACTTACCAGATTTTGCTGGAATTGCTTCACATCGTCGTGATCGGTAACGAACTCCCCAGTTTCCCAGTTGAGATAGTAGCGGGACCGGACAAAGTTCCTGGTCTGCTCGTCTGTGAATTTATCCCATGGGTTGTCCAACCCACGTTTTCTTATTTCTGCGTCCTCCTTGTCCCAAGTGGGTTGTTTGGATTTGTAACCGCCGCTTCCCAAACGGTGGTTACCTAAGTTCCTCTTCCGCATTTCCTTCCCCCACTCGGTCCATATTGTACACTCCTCAGAATTTAAAAAGTCCTTAAATACCTCGAACTCTTCTAAGGTGATGTGAGGCTCGCCTGTACTAATCTCCTCCCAGCTCTTCTTCTTATGAATCTTCGCCTTCACCCGGCATTTCCAGCTGCTCAAGGCGGTGCTCATCTTCGTGGTGGCGTAATTATCCACATTTTTGGGTTTAGGGTTCGGGAAGGTGTATCGTTGGTGAACCCTCCTGAGCAGGTGTTCGAGCAAAGCCACATTCTCTTCGCTTCTAATGTCAGATGTGTTGATCGACACGCCTTCTCGGAGGATGCACCCTAGTTGCATGATGTACCCTCGTGCAACGTGCTTAGGCTCCAACGGCATGCCACTTGGACTGACCTCCGTGATCACGTCCGTGACATTGTCCACCGACTGCACTTTACGCGGTTTAGTCCTTGCCCTCCGCTTCTTCTTCTTCTTAGCGGCCGGGTTGCTGTCGCCGGGTTCCGTGTGGTCGCCGCCATCGGTGCGGTCATCGCCAGTGGTCGTGTGGTCGCCACCATCTCCTGAGGTGTCATCCTCACCACCTTCTTCGTGGTACTCGGGGTCGGGATCCCGGACCTCCCGTTGATGCTCCTCAGCCTCGTCGCCACTAGTGACCGCGGCTTCGTCCCTCATATCGTCGGGCCAAAAGTCCATGTTCTGTACTCTTGCTTGCTCTTCGATGCTCATGCGCTTAGAAGCGTCGCCCGACATGTTTGAACTGCATTAAAAAGAGGCAAAAAGTTAGTATGACAAATATAAGAGAAAAAAAATCACCTAACTAAGTACTAAGATACCCCGGCCCATGCATTAGTCGCAATACCCCATATGTCCTATTTTTAGCAAAGTCATGCCAAATTTCACGAAAAAATTCGGCATGACCTTTGCTAAAAAAGGGACATATGGAGTACCCGAAATTGCCGGAACGGAAGTTAATCGACGTTCCGGCAATCTCAAGGGCCTCTCGGGGTACCTGCAACCATTTCCAAATTTTAAAAAAACACAACTCGACGATGGTCGGAGCTCAATCACAATACCCCATATGTCCTATTTTTAGCAAAGTCATGCCAAATTTCACGAAAAAATTCGGCATGACCTTTGCTAAAAAAGGGACATATGGAGTACCCGAAATTGCCGGAACGGAAGTTAATCGACGTTCCGGCAATCTCAAGGGCCTCTCGGGGTACCTGCAAGCATTTCCAAATTTAAAAAAACACAACTCCGGCCGGCATATCCGGCCGGCATCTCCACGACACGATGGTCGGAGCCAAATCCACATCTCAATAAAAAATCCACATCTCCCGCATCACAAATATTACAAGTTCTTAACATAGCAATCACAAATGACAAGGTCTTGACACAACAAGCAAATGTGAAGCTCCGGGATTCAAAGTATAGTTTTATGAACACAATTCTTCTCCTCTTCCTTCTTTTGTTTTCTTCAGATACATAATTAATCATGTCTAAATCTTCCGACATTTTTCTACAATGTACACAATTTCATTATTTCAACAGTGGATCCGTTTCATGATTCAGACAAGCACATCACCACAGATCAGATCAAAAATAGAGAGGGATTAGAGGGAGGGGAGATGCAGCAACTCACCTTCCTCTGGTCCGACTGGTCGCCGCTCGCCGGAGGTCGAGATGCAGGTGCGCCGGCCACCGGGCTCCCTCCTATCTTCCCCAATCTGCAAACGAATAGATAGATGAGAGGATGCAGATGCGAAATCCAGGACCGGCCGGCGGCGCGGTGCGGCGAGAGAAGGTAGCCAGAGGGCCGCCGGCGACCGGCCGCTCGGGAGAGAGAGCAGCGGCGGCGGGGAGAGAGAGCAGCGGCGGCGGGGAGAGAGAGCAGCGGCCGCTCGGGAGAGAGAGCAGCGGCGGCGGGAGAGAGAGCAGCGGCCGCTCAGGAGAGAGAGCAGCGGCGGCGGGGAGAGAGAGCAGCGGCGGCGGGGAGAGAGAATCGACCTGGGCCGCGCCGCCTACGTCTTCGCCTCGCGTCCGTGCGAGCAGCGAACATGTGCGGGATGGAGGCAGGGTTTACGCGAATATCCAACGTTATTCTGTGGCGCACCTAGCCGGTGCGCTACAGAGTACGCGTATTCTGTGGCGCATGCACCCTGGTGCGCCACCGAATAAGCTTATTCTGTGGCGCATGGGCATGGCTGCGCCACAGAATAAAGCCCAAAGTGACTGACCCTTGCGTGGGTGTGGGGCCCGCGCATATTCTGTGGCGCATGGGCATAGCTGCGCCACAGAATAAGCTTGATCTGTGGCGCACCAATAAGTAATGCGCCACAGAATAACCTTATTCTGTGGCGCATCTTTACAGGTGCGCCACAGAATAAGCTTCTGTGGCGCACGGCTATAAGGTGCGCCACAGAATAAGCTTCCATAGAATTGGCTTTTCCTACTAGTGACAAACTCAAAGTCTTGCACACATGCATAGTCATCACAAAAGAGAAAACATCATCAACAGTATATAGATGATGCCTTCAACACTCCTTCACTCCTCCATCACTCGTGACCGCCATGTGTCAGGACATTGAGGAGGGCAGCATGGTTGGCCTCTCTAAGCAGATCAACACCACGACGACGAGAGGCAGCTCGGACATGATCCAGTAGGCCGTTCCTAGTGCCATCCCTCGGGATGTTCTTGTTGGCATGAAACTTGCAGAAGTACATATCATTGGCTTTGATGTAGGCATCAAGTCCCTTCTCCCAGAGCTTTTCCTCAACCTGACGCTTGTACGAGTCAAAGTTCAACTGCTCCACATCAGCTTCAGAGGAGGCACCAGACTCGTACTAAACAAATACAAGATTAAACAAAAATGACAACTAGTTAGCATGCATCCACCTCATCAGCTGGAAGAGAAGATGACATGCACACATTGTGATACGTATGTGTGTTTTAACAAACTCACCGACTCGTATCCGTCATTGGAGTCATCGGAGTAGTTAGGGTTCTTCCTCTTCTGGCCTCTTTCGAGAAGCTGTTTCAACAACATGCAATAACAAGTTAAATAATGCCACACAATTACTCGTCTAATTATATTGGTGATGTCAGAAATATATAAGTCCTAGCTACTATGAAGGACTTTTTTAAAAGGAGTGACATAATTAACAAAGTTGAATAAGCAAAGCCAAGTTCCTAACTGGTGTTCTTGTTAGTTGAGATTACACATGAGTAAACCCTAGGTACAAGAAGTGGCGGACCCAAGAATAATTCAAAGCCCGGGCAAACAGTGAATTTAGATACTAATAACACTAGTTTTGATTAAAGATTGACATCAAATTAGGCTGCGCGGCCGGCCGGAAGCCCGGGCAAGTGCCCAGGCTTAGGGACGGCCAGGTCCGCCACTGGGTACAAGGTAAGATTGCACATGAAATGTGAATAAATTAGTTAGGAAACAATAATTAAAAGAAGGGTAAAAGGTAAACACAGTTAGCATCACATACTGAAACATGGATTAAATTTATGGTTCCATCCGCACAAATCCAATCGATTAAATTGAGCCAAAATAGGAAACAATAATTAAAAGAGGGGCAAAAGTTGTATGCTCCTTTATCTTAGAAACATGGATTAACAAGATCAACTATATTAATTTTTGTTGTCTATACTGTGCTACTGCACACACTATATGTTTTATACACTTGTTGGATTATTAAGCAAACAGTAGATGCAAGAAAGCTAGCAAGCAGAATTGTTCAAGGAAATAACCAAGCAGTGGAGTATATTTAATAAACATGGAGGAGTAGGACAAAATATTTAGCAAGCAAAAATTACTCTAGGTTCCAGGATAGGAACTCCATCAGGTACAAACTACACATTGCATGAATAAAGGTACAAGCACCAAATCAAGCTTTAAGTTAAGCAACTAACTAGAACAGAGAGAGTGCAGACCATATAAAGCACATAACCTTTTTAGTTTGATCTTGCACAAGTTCAGGTTTAAACAAATGCATATCTTACTCGGTAGAACTAGTTTCAGTTAAGTAAAATCCAGGAAGCAACCTCACTGACTGCACTAGTCCCACTCTCTGAAATAAATATACACTACTCCATCATCCAGTAGGCAGCACCACTAAATCATCCAGTTGGCATTACAATGAAAATATTAATAAAATCTAGTATAGTCCAGTTAATATTTCAGAACAAACACTTGTTCATTTCTTATCTGCAAACACAAACATCAGTACTTGTTATAACAATGCATCTAAACAACTTAACTGATGCACCTAAATTAATCCCCAACAGTACTCTACTTAGTAAGCCTGAAACACATGTGATCACAAACAATTTCAACTTGTCTAAATTGCATGCAATCTTCCGTTCCAGTCTTGTTATCACAAACGCTAATTAATGTGTCCATTATAAGCTATAAATTAATGTGCAGTTTAATTACTGTCCACAAAAAATTAAAGTACACTGGACATCAATAATTTTAGAAACTTAACCCTAGCTACTGAATCCAGTCGCAAGATTCATCCGCATCCAACCCTAATAAATCTAACAAACGCTAACAGCAAACCCTGACCACTAAGAGAAAACCCCAGTACTTGCAGCTTAACCGCATCAAACACTAGTCAAATGTAAAGAACGATTAGAGAAAACCCTAACCGCTAACAGAAAACCCTAACAAATCTAATCGACGATGGCGGAATCTGCATCAACGAACCTCCAACAGCGCCTGGTTCGCACGGTCACCGCTGACGCCATCCTCCAGCGGCTGCTCCACACGGTCGCCGCCGACGGTTGTCGCGCCCTCCGCCACAGCCGTCATCTGGGCAATTCTTCCGCCGCCGGGCATTTATATGCTCCCCGACACGGACTGCGTCATCAGCGCCGCCCGTGGCTGTAGTTATCTCCGCCGCCACGCCTCCCGATACTTCGACGCCCTCTGGAGTCTCCGCCGCCACGCCTCCCGATACCTCGACGCCCTCTGGAGTGCCTCCCGATTTGATCTGCGGTACCAGATCTGCCGCGTCCTCGACGTCCGACATTGCTGGTCGGATGCGGTTGGAGCTTCTCGTCGTTGTCGGAGGGAGAGGAGTGGGCGGTGCGGTGGGGTTTTCTGAATTGGGGGAAATGGGAGCGTAGGGTGGGCGGTGCGGCCGACGCAACATTTTATACCGCCCACCGTTTCGCCTCCTCGATGACACGTCACCCCCAAACGACACGTCAACACCACACGTCACCACCATGTACAATACTGCGCGGCCCATACGGGCTTTGTACCGGGCTCTACGTACCTGTCAGATAACTTAAAAAACCCATCGCGGCCCTGATACGAAGGGGTACGGGACGATCGTGGTCATCCTTGTGTTTTTGGCTTCCGCAACTTCGCCAGGGGCGGCGCACCGGAGCAGAACCGAATGTATTTTAGCTAATCGGTACCATGAGTGAATGCCTGTCGGGGATGTAATCCCCGATACCCTAAAATGGTTGGTTTAACCGAGGTGATAAGAGAGATAAAAGCAGGGAATGAGTGTGTAGCAGATAAAGAAACAGCAGAAAAAGGCAATCTGGGCTGAGTCACAGATGAACCTCGGTTTGATCCGAGACATGTCGGTGCGGAAGGGCCAAGTTTCGGGAGCAGACCGAAGTACCAGTCCCGGGAAGGCCGAAATATGGCTTATCTCGGATAAGGCCTTTGCTAGGCCGGCGTATGCTGAGCTCGACGGGCCAAGCGGCCTCGTCTAGCCTCGGTGGGCCGAGCTGGCTGCGCAATCTCGCTGCACCTCGGACGGGCCGCCGAATGCTTACTCCGAACGGGCCGAAACCTACTTACCTGGTCAGGCCGAGCTCTCTCTGGTAGGCCGAGGTCGGCTGAACGCTGCTGGCGGGCCGAGACGATCGTAACTCGGTTTCGGCCGAGGTCCAGGAACTCGGATAGGCCGGTCGGGTGTACTCTACCTCGGGCCAGCTTGGTCACTCTCATCCGAGTCATCCTTCAACGTTCCTACACTCAACTGCCATTCGACCACTCGACCGAGGTACCTGGACCGGTGGAGATCACTACGTCGCCTCGGGCCTCCTTATCTCGGATTGAACCAAGACCACGAGGCCACTACTTCGACTGGCACCAACCTCTACCCGACATCCCAGCACCTCCTCGACTGGATCATATCCACCGACGCTACTTCAACCGGGACATCCTCATCCGAGTCATCCCAGCTGCTATCTCGTCCAGTACAAGATTCCCCCGGTGACCCGCCATGGATCCTGGAGACAAGCACTAGAAGATAACCGGAAGGACGGACGGGACGTGCCAGGCCCATCCCCATGACGCAGCTACAGTGCGGACAAGACCCCAGTAGTCAATTGAGCATGACAAGACCCTAGTAGTCAATTCAGCATGACAAGACCCCAGTAGTCATGTCAGCTACAGTGTACGTGAACAGTGTTTCTTGTCTGTTTGTCCCGTCACTTGTCCCCTGGGCACCTATATAAAGGGCACCAGGGGGAAGAGGTGGAGAGAGCCCGGACGCTGGCTCATTTCCCCCCTTTGGCTTTGCTTCTTCTTCTTCCTTAGCACATCTCCATGGCTAGCTCCATACAGCTCGAGGAGCATTTGTACCCACCGTATATGAGATGAGAATACACCAAAGTAGGATAGATGCTGCAGTAGGGGTTTTATCTCTCACGAGAGCCCCGAAGCAGGGTAAATCTTGTGTTCATGTGTTCTTCTGTGTGTGCTTCTTAGCGCGCTATCCCTCCCCGAATCCTCAAGCATCCGTTCGGCCCCAGATTAAGCCACCCCCATGGTATCTGCGTGATTCCCACCACGACAGTTGGCGCCCACCGTGGGGCAGATAGTGGCGATTGCTGGGTTAATTTCGGACGGGACCTTCTTCAGCAACTCGGGGACTCGGCATCACCATTATCCCCCGATCACGAGCTTGCCGCTGTAAGCAGTGGCAGGCGCAGCCTATATCAACAAGCATCATCAACAGATCCCGGTTAGTTAATCCTGAAAGTTACGCGGGGACTGCCCCTTCCTGCCATGCGTAGTCGTTTTCCCCGGGAGCAAGATGTCTTGACCCGGGGACTGGACAGCACAGTGTCTCCTAGATAAGGAAAGTAACTCGGGGACTCGGTTGAGTCCAGTTTTGCATCCTCGTGCGTAGCCTGACTGCTAGATTTACTTTCCGACATATGTTATAGTTCGTTGCCTCTGGTTAGTAGACTTGTCGTTCTCTTTGAATATTCACGATATATATGTTGGAGCTAGTTTACCTCTGTTAGTAGATTTGTTGTTCCCGTCAGATATTCTTTGTGTATATATGTGCTGGACTAACATTGAAAGGTGGTAACGGTTTCGCGGAAGAACGTTCGTTACCGAGTCACCCTGAAAATCCGGGTTACCTGGAAATCCGAGTCACCCAGAAAATCCGGGTTACCTGGAAATCCGAGTCAAACAGAAAATCCGGGTTACCTAGAAATCCGAGTCACCCTGAAAATCCGGGTTACCTATAAATCCGAGTCACCTTGAAAATCCGAGTCAAGTCCTGGAAATCCGAGTTCAGATTGAAAATCCGAGTTAAGGCTTGGTAATCCGGGTTAAGTTCTGGAAATCCGAGTTAAGGTTGGGATCCGACATATATTGGTCATATCCGTCATAAAAGTGGCTCAAACCGAGATATTGGTGACCCAGGCTGACATATTGATATCTCTGCCGATATAAGCATCTTCCTCGACTTCCCCGACAACATTGCTCCGTGAGTATCATTTATATGTCTGCATTACACTTCGGTATAGTCTCAAACAGTACTCGGGGACTACCCCCTCTTTTCTGTCTTGCTTAGTTGTTGTTTCCCCGGAGCAAGATGTCTTAACCCGGGGACTGGTCGGCCAGTCAGTTTGCTTTTTCTTCTAGATCTGTAAAATAACTCGGGGACTCGGTTGTGACCGAGTCTGTGTCTGCATGCATAGTTTTGCTACTAGAAGTAATCTCTGTCACATGCTACAAGTATTTCCGTCTGTTAGTAGGTTCGTTGTTTAAATTAAATATTCAATATGTATATGCCTCTACTAACGTTGAAAGGTGGCGTCAGTTTTACCGAGACAATATTCATCATCAAGATCATGATTATGTTAGTTATCTCAAATCACCTAAGATATCATGGCAATATCGGTATTCTCCAAATCGCCGTTTATTTCGGTTTGCCACATTATCACGGCATCATTCCATATCTCAAATCGCCGTTTATCTCGGTTCGCCGACATATCAAGGCATCACTCTTATATCTTCAAGTATCACATGGGTGTTGTTGCACCAGCTTATCCGACTAACATGATTCTTCAGTTATCCAAGTTTGCTAGAGTATCATGGCATTGCTATCATGGTTCAGTGAGTCGAAGAGTATTCCGACTCATTGAGCATACTAGGCTGAGGTATATCTCAAACCGGCATAAGGCAAATGCCTATGATGGCAAAATGCCAGATCGGCCAGTGACGGCTGTATGTGTTGGACCAGCTAAAAGCTGCCAACATATCTTTACGGTGACGCCCAAAGTGGCTGAAAACCGACATAAGAGATATGCCCATGTCAATCCAGCTCAGGCTGGTGACATCTGATGTTGGTAAACGCCCAGAGTGGCTAAAAACCGACATATGAGATATGCCCGGAAAGGCCGAGGTACCGAGACATGTGTGATATGCCCAGAGTGGCCGAGGTACCGAGACATGTGTGATATGCCCAGAGTGGCCGAGGTACCGAGACATGTGTGATATGCCCAAGGTGGCCGAGGTACCGAGACATGTATGATGTGCCCAGAGTGGCCGAGGTACCGAGACATGTGTGATAAGCCCAGAGTGCCCGAGGTACCGAGGCATGTGTGATGTGCCCAGAGTGGCCGAGGTATTTGAGTTATGTCTGTGCAGACATATGCTCCGAAACATATGCCCAGAGTGGCTGAAGAATGACATATGATGGTGACCATGCAGGCAACGTGCCAAATTGCCCAATGTCGGCAGAGACATCTACGGATGGCCATGCCCGTACATGCAACACATTTCCAGTGCAAACTGTCCATCTCGTTGTTGATTCGGGTGAGCTCGGTCAATCGGATGTCGCATTTGGCCTGGAGGGCATGGCTGGTCGACCGAATTATGATGATGTACATACAGGCATGATGATGCGCATATAGAAGTTTCTTGGATATGATTGTTTATTTTGGTAAGTCTGCGCGCGACTCTGCGAGTCCCCCGCAGCCTCGGGAACTAATGTCGGGGATGTAATCCCCCGTACCCAAAAATGGTTGGTTTAACCGAGGTGATAAGAGAGATAAAAGCAGGGAATGAGTGTGTAGCAGATAAAGAAACAGCAGAAAAAGGCAATCTGGGCTGAGTCACAGATGAACCTCGGTTTGATCCGAGACATGTCGGTGCGGAAGGGCCGAGTTTCGGGAGCAGACCGAAGTACTAGTCCCGGGAAGGCCAAAATATGGCTTATCTCGGATAAGGCCTTTGCTAGGCCGGCGTATGCTGAGCTCGACGGGCCAAGCGGCCTCGTCTAGCCTCGGTGGGCCGAGCTGGCTGCGCAATCTCGCTGCACCTCGGACGGACCGCTGAATGCTTACTCCGAACGGGCCGAAACCTGCTTACCTGGTTAGGCCGAGCTCTCTCTGGTAGGCCGAGGTCGGCTGAGCGTTGCTGGGCGGGCCGAGACGATCGTAACTCGGTTTCGGCCGAGGTCCAGGAACTCGGATAGGCCGGTCGGGTGTACTCTACCTCGGGCCAGCTTGGTCACTCTCATCCGAGTCATCCTTCGACGTTCCTACACTCAACTGCCATTCGACCACTCGACCGAGGTACCTGGACCGGGTGGAGATCACTGCGTCGCCTCGGGCCTCCTTATCTCGAATTGAACCAAGACCACGAGGCCACTACTTCGACTGGCACCAACCTCTACACCGACATCCCAGCACCTCCTCGACTGGATCATATCCACCGACGCTACTTCAACCGGGACATCCTCATCCGAGTCATCCCTGCTGCTATCTCGTCCAGTACAAGATTCCCCCGGTGACCCGCCATGGATCCTGGAGACAAGCACTAGAAGATAACTGGAAGGACGGACGGGACGTGCCAGGCCCATCCCCATGACGCAGCTACAGTGCGGACAAGACCCCAGTAGTCAATTCAGCATGACAAGACCCTAGTAGTCAATTCAGCATGACAAGACCCCAGTAGTCATGTCAGCTACAGTGTACGTGAACAGTGTTTCTTGTCTGTTTGTCCCCTGGGCACCTATATAAAGGGCACCAGGGGAAGAGGTGGAGAGAGCCGGACGCTGGCTCATTTCCCCCCTTTGGCTTTGCTTCTTCTTCTTCCTTAGCACATCTCCATGGCTAGCTCCATACAGCTCGAGGAGCATTTGTACCCACCGTATATGAGATGAGAATACACCAAAGTAGGATAGATGCTGCAGTAGGGTTTTATCTCTCACGAGAGCCCCGAAGCAGGGTAAATCTTGTGTTCATGTGTTCTTCTGTGTGTGCTTCTTAGGGCGCTATCCCTCCCCGAATCCTCAAGCATCCGTTCGGCCCCAGATTAAGCCACCCCCATGGTATCTGCGTGATTCCCACCACGACAGTTGGCGCCCACCGTGGGGCAGATAGTGGCGATTGCTGGGTTAATTTCGGACGGGACCTTCTTCAGCAACTCGGGGACTCGGCATCACCATTATCCCCCGAGCACGAGCTTGCCGCTGTAAGCAGAAGCAGCTCAAGAGGACAGATCGGGGTCAGCTATTCTGGAGGTCTTACTTCGAAGCAAAGAAAATTCAATATAAGGGTTTGACAATATTGGTTTGAAAGAAACCGTCTCCATTGCCTGTTACTCCCTCCGTTCGGATTTAATTGACACACATATGGTTACACATGGATGTATCTAGACACCAAACAAATATAGATACATCCATATTTGGACAAGACCAAGTCAATTAATTTGGAACGGAGGGAGTAGTATTTATGGTGGATGAGGCGCATGACAACACATGATGAAGCAGTTCCTCCGATCAATGCTTGTAGGATGTCGATTTTAACTATGGCTGCAAACCAGGCGAAAGCTTACAAACCTTCGGGTGCCAACTCTAAAGGTAAATGGACAAAACCTGAACCTAAACAAGTTAAACTGGATGTGGACGCTTCTTTCCATGCAGATGCTTTTGCGGGAGCAACAGGTGCTATGTTGAGAGACTATAGGGACATTTTATCGCAGCCAGTAGCAGGTTCCTTCCGAATGTTGCATTGGCGGCAATGGTTGAGGCCGTGGCAATGAAGGAGGATTTTGAGTTGGCAACTAGGATGGGCTGTAATGCAATAATTGTTGAATCAGACTCTACGGACACTATTGAAACTTGTTTTGTAGCGACTACCTAGTGGAATGGATCAGCTCGAATTTTTGCGGATATTGTTGATATAGCATCAATGATGGGTAGTTGGGTACTGTCCATTTAAGATACATTCTAAGGGAAGCAAATATGACGGCACATGAGATAGCTAGCAAGTGTTTTATCGACAAAATCGATTGTAATTGGGACGTTGATCCCCCTAACTTTCTGCTTAGTAGATTGATATACCATGTAACTATTGATGATACTTGAAACAGCAAATTTTAGACGCACTTTTTTCATTATCAGGATACCTAAGGGACTGAAAGGTTTTTAATTAGGCGGCTTGCTAGCTTAATATATTGGTTCCCGTTTTTTTTAAGCACTATGGGCGTCATTCGTTTAATTAGAGCCTTTTATAGTTTTAATTAGTACATTTCTTTTTGACGATTTTCGATAGAAACCGATTTATAACAAGGAGAAAAGGCATGTAAAGAAAACATGGACGAAAAGGAGCCGTATGGTAAATAACCCCGTCGGCCAGGGACACGGCGATTTGGGTGCACCCACTACCCAAAAAATATTTTTCCAAATATCAAGAAATTCAAAATAAAATTTTTGCATGTAGCCTAACACATTTCAAGTCAGCATAAAAATTGGCATGGTGAAAAAACTTTTTTTGCAACCTGTGCAAAAAAGACAAATTCGGACATACCGAAATGTACATATACGTTTCGGAATTTTGTCTTTTTTGTACAGGTTGCTAAAAAAGTTTTTTCACCATGCCAATTTTTGTGCTAACACATCACGCTGTAACGTACATCCGGATTTATTTCTGAATTTTTTTGACATTCTGAAAAAAAAAACCAAAAATAAATTAGCTAATGGGTGCATCTAGACCCATGTGCCGGTTTGAATATCCGCGTCGGCCAGACATTTTGTTTTTCGGTACAAGATTGAGGTCCTGCCTCTGCTTGCTAGGGTTCGCGAGTACTGCCTCGTCTCACCTCCCCTCCCCTCACCGACACGAACCCGGCGGCAACTAGGGTTTTGCTCCTGCAATCTTCTCCCGGAGCCGCAGCCTTCTACCCGCGCCGGCGGCGATCCAGCTCCCCGTCCCCCTCTCCTCGATCCGGCCCCTTTTTTCATCTCCGGATCTCGCCCAAGATGGTGCGTTTCTCCTCCTCCCTCCCCCTCTCGATCCCCAAAGCTGGATATGCGGTCGTGTCTAATTCGAAGTTTCTCTTGTTGCGCAGCTTCCCCTCTCCCTTCTCAAGACCGCCCAGGGGCATCCCATGGTAAGATCACAGCGTCTGGACTCGCCTTCGTTTTTGGTTTAGGTCTTCGCTGTTGGTTCTAATCCGGTTTCGGTTGCCCTTTTTTTGTGTTGTTCTAGCTCGTGGAGCTCAAGAACGGCGAGACGTACAATGGGCACTTGGTGAACTGCGACACGTGGATGAACATCCACCTCCGGGAGGTTATTTGCACCTCAAAGGTTAATCCTTCGCTCCCCTTCTCCCTCTGCTGATTGATTTTATCGAGTGCAAGATTAGTTAAGGGCATTGTTTGGTTAACGTGAAACCGGGAGACACCCTTGTTATGAAAGGAATTATGCACGGAACTGCAAATTTGATGTGGAGAATGTTGGGTGTTCTTTGTGATTCCGTCCTTATTTTGTCTTACTAGAGTAGATAGTCAAATGCTGTTTCTTATGTTTTATGATTGGCTTTGCAGGATGGTGATAAGTTTTGGAGGATGCCGGAGTGTTATATCCGTGGGAACACGATCAAGTATCTTCGGGTTCCTGATGAGGTATGGGTTCAGGATGCAATGTCTCTTTGTTGCGTCTGGATGTCATTTGCTTGCTTGGCAGGTTACATCTGTATGATATATCCTGTACTGCAGTTCCAATTCTAGGATGAAAGTAGAGGGTAGGCTAAAAGGCAAAAGAATGAGTGACATCCGGTGTAGAGTGCAAAAAGCATGATCACTAGAAAAATAGCATTAAAAATATCTTCTAAATGTATATTGAAATGTGATAGGAAAGTGCCACAAAAGCTAAAAGGCAAGTTCTATAGGACGGCGATTCGACCTGCGATGTTGTATGGCGCAGAATGTTGGCCGACCAAGAGACGACATATCCAACAGTTAGGTGTAGCGGAGATGCGCATGTTGAGATTGATATGTGGCCACACAAGAAAGGACCGGGTTAGGAATGATGATATACGTGAGAGAGTTGGGGTAGCACCAATTGAAGAGAAGGTTGTTCAACACCGTCTAAGATGGTTTGGTCATATAGAACGTAGGCCTCCGGAAGCGCCATTGCATACCGGACGGATAAAGCGGGATGAGAATGGTAAGAGGGGTCGTGGTAGGCCAAACTTGACATGGGAGGAGTCTGTTAAGAGAGATCTGAAGGATTGGAATATCACCAAAGAACTAGCCATGGATAGGGCTGCGTGGAAGTTAGCTATCCATGTGCCAGAACCATGACCTGGTTTCGAGATTACTCTAGCCTACCCCAACTTGTTTGGGAAAAAAGACTTTGTTGTTGTTGTTGTTGTTGTTGTATATTGAAATGTGAGCTTACAATGATGAACTAACTACAAGGAATACAATGATGAAATTGCTCCATAAACTTGGCAAGAACATGGAGAACATAGATGACCTTATTAGATGATGCTATTTTTTTACTAGTTTCAGGAATCTCCGAATCTGTATTACATTGGTAATGTAAGTTACGCCGTCAGGATATAGATCTATATGTGCAAACGTCAATTAAAAGTCCTCCAGGGTTATGGATTTTGATTATTAGCATTTGTGAGAATTTCCTTTTCTTAACCTTTTCCTTTGGGGATTGGGCCATGGTACACCTTCTCCATAGCTAGGCCATGCCCTGAACTACAGAGCCGTAATTTTTTCCTTGCGGATGGGTACCTGATGTTTCAGCCATTTGTCTTCCCGTGGTTCCTTCTGCTGTATAGAACAAACCTTTGATCCATTACGTAGGGCTAGAGGCATATTAAGTTATTAACTGATGATTCTTTGAGAAATGGAGGGTAGGTTAGATCCTTATGGTCTAGCAGGTAGAATCGCAACTGCCCTACTGCATCATCAGGCTGTGCATATTAGTAGTTTTATATATACTTATCATGTGTCATTATCTTCTAGCATAAGCTTGTTTAGAATGCCCAGTATCAGTTGCTTAATCAGCAAAAGTTGAAATTTATGGTTTGTTTGCAAGTCAGTCTACTTCGACTGTATGCAATTGCACAATATGCTTTCTTTGAGTATCGTTAGCTGCTATTCCCGGTTTGATGACAATAAGACAACAATGTTTAATGGTCGACTTTCTCAGTGAAATGTACCCTGTTTGATGATTAGTTTTTAGTAGGGTCTGGCATTTTACTCAGTAGACTTGGTATTCAGCATAAGCAGTCCTGCTATTTTAGTAAGTACTTAATTATACTTTGGTTATGTAGGTTATGCAGTGAAAATTTGTGAGGGAAACATCCATGACTAATTTTGTGGATTTTGCCGTGAAACTAGTTTCCGTTCTAGTGACAGTGAACTACTACCTCCGTTTTTTAATATAAGATGTTTTAGCATTTGTTCACATTCATGTGTATTCAAATGTATGTAGACATGTTTTAGTGTGTATGTTCACTCACTCCAGTATGTATCTAGACAACATGTGCAACATCTAAAACATCTTATATTAAAAAACAGAGGGAGTAGGTTGTAGTGTTGCACTCTATTATGCAACTAGTGGTCAAACCTCATCTTGAGGACCATGAAAGACCACAAGGTCTAACCATCTATATTTAGCCGAACAGTGGAGTAGTTGATATTGGTGTTGTGGGCAACAGCACGAGCTCCAGTCCGTGCACTGTACTCTTGACACCGGGCTCTAGCCTGTGGATTGTGATCTTGACACCAAGGTCTAGTCTGTGCACTGTAATCTTCAGACAGATTTTTTTCTACAGGAATAATCCAATTGAATAGCTATACAAAATGTCTAAACTTTGTTGTTAGGACCAGTTAGCGACCTGCAAGGGTCCTAAGAATTTATGTGACTTTAAACCACCGAAATATCACCCAAGTAAATCTCCTCTTATTATGGCCCTTTGTGTCAAACTGTGCTGCATTATTTTACAATTTAGCAGTACTAAAGCTATTGGCGTTGAAGTTAACCTGCCGTTTTATCCTGATTAAATGAGCTTATGTCTCACAGGTGATTGACAAGGTTCAAGAGGAAACTTCCAAGAGTAGATCAGGTATGCATTTAAAGGCTAATGCTGAAGTTATCAGCAGTAGATTGTCCGTTGGAACACACACATATATATATATATATATATATATATATATATATATATATATATATTTGCAGGTTTATGATAAATTGGACAATATATTTAATAAAGCCATATTGTATTGGTTGTGTTATTTGTGAGCTGCTCATTAATCTGTCCATAATCTGGGAAATTCGACATTATGTGGTCTCCGAGTGGCAACTTGATTCCTGTCGTATCTCAATGATTTACCAGTATAATAGTGTGAAAGCGTTCTCCATTGAAGCCTAATAATGTCATTTTTTCTGTGGTAATGCAAAAGCTGTTTTATGTAAGTGGTTATTTTTTTAAAAGATTGCCTGCATAAGCCAGAAACACAATTTCTGACATATATTGTGAAAAGAGAGGCTATTTGTTCTAACCTTTGTAGGTTTTAATATAAAAAACATAGTGTTAATAGCATCTTCTAAATTAAGCATGATGAATGCAATGGATGTATTTGCAGTGCTGTGGATCAATTTTGTGTCAAATCCACTGGCACTAACCAGAACGGGCATATATGCTCATTTCTAGTTACTACACTACCGCATGTTGGTAGGAATGCAGAACACGCAGTACCCTAACTTGTTTACTATTATCAAATACCTGTAGAGATTGACCGGTTTTCTTAAGAGCTGTTTTATAGGTTCAGTGCTGTTCTGAATTATTATGCTATTGTAACTGCAGATAGGAAGCCACCGGGTGTTGGCCGCGGAAGAGGAAGAGGAGATATAGGCACTAAACCTGGAGGCAGAGGCATGGGGCGTGGCCAAGATGATGGCAAAGGCGGTGGCCGGGGAAGGGGTGGAATTGGAAGCAAAGGTGGGAATAAGGGTATGTTTGGTACTTTCCGTGAGACCACAATTGTATGTACTTCCTGACAACATACTAACATGTTCTACTTAATGGCAGGGCGTGGCCGTGGGTGAGAAGAATCCTTGGATTGCGAGATTGCCGCATTTTAAGGCCTGTAGTTGTGTTGCATAGATTGCTTACGACATGAAAGACTGCGGAGCTTTGCTGGGTTTTGTGGTATGATAAACGGTTTGTGAGGTCCGAAGTTACCCGTGGAAGAGTCGCTGTTGACTTGTATCTGTTCTTCCAAACGATTTACTTGATACCTGGGCTGGGGTATGGGTATTATGCGTACTAGTCAACATGTTCATTTGCAAGGTTTCAGCAGTATTTTTGTTTGTCAGTTGTTTGAGAATCTTTCTGTGCTGTTAGGTGAAGATGTTATTAGTCGATGTGTGACTCATCCTACGGCAACAAACCTAATTTTTTTTGCATAAGCTAAAAAAATTCAAAGGGGGCTAGAGAGTGAACCCCCATAGACAGGCAACGCTTCCATCAGCTCCCGCTCTAAGATCAAAACATTTTGCCTCAGATGTACTATACTAGGGGACTAAGCGCGGCTCCCCCCGTGCCCGTGGGTTAAAATTTTGAATTATGTGATCGTAAAATTGTTAAAATTCAAAAATTGTGTAGCTTGAGAAGTTGCTCAAATTTTGTTAAATGGTCAAATTGAAGAGTTATTCATATTCGAATTGTTTTCACGTTTATTAATTGCGCAGATTTGAACATCGTCTAAAATTTTGATCAGGTAGGTGTATTTTTTCTGTACATGTTGATATATATGTCGTGCCTAAATTTGATTATATTTGCTGTTTGGAAACATATAAAAGTTATTAGGAAAAAAAAGAATAAAAAGAAAAGGGAAAGAAGAAAAAAGAAAAAGAAAAAGGAAAAGGAAAAAAAAAAACGAGGTGGCCAACCAGGCGGCCCAGCCCACGTAGCGGCCCACCAGCCGCCTGACGCCCACCGTGACGTCACCGGCCGGCTGAACCACCGCGGCGGCGCCGACGATGCAGGCGGCGCGCTACGGCGTCCTGGGATGCACGCGTGGGCGCGTTGGACGCGCCCCGTTGCGGGGAGGCCGCGGGTGGCGGCGCCGCCCCCAAATGGTCGCCGGAGCTGCCGCACCGGCGCGTGGATGCGGCGGAGGACGGCGGACGCAGCGGCGTCGATTTCGTCGGCGCAGCGGCTTTTCGGTGGCCCACAACCGGCGAGGAGATAGATCCGGCCACTGCGCACCTCCCGGTGGCCGGAGATTTGACGGGGGAGCGGCAGAACGGCGGGGTGGCGCGCCGGCGGCCGCGGCGACTCGCGGTGGCGCGCGGGGGATAGGTGAGCTGCCCGATGGTTTTGCAGAAAAGTCCTCGGTGTTCTCCGAAATTGCATATAGGTCCTCCCGAAGGGCTTTCCTGCAAGTTGGCTGCGCCAAAAAGCGTGCACGCGGGTCACCGGCTGGAACCGGGGTGACCGGGGACGCGTGGCATGCTGTGATTGGAAGAAATTCCCTCTCTACAGTAATTCACGTCTTGGGGGAGGTTTGGACGCATCAGGACCGTTCGTTCGTCCGATCGGACGGGCAGTAAAAAAATTGCGACGTGGAGCGCTGAGAGAGGGTGGATTCTTCGGTCCTTTATATATATAGTAGGATAGGGATCACACATGAAACGCAGTGGGATGTTTTTGTGCTCAAAGATAATAGCTCTAGATGCAGAACTTGATAAAAGCAAGTCAGCGGTGAACAGTGTAGTGCCTTGCCCACTTGATAAAATCGAGTACTGTAGTAGATGTACTGTGGATGGTCCTGCAGCATATGTAAATGTTTGTTGCATTGTTCTGTAGATGGGTCTTGTCGTTCGTTCATCCAACCGTTGATTGTTGATCTGACGGACAGAAATGGGCCTTGCTCTAAGTCACTGGGTCTCAATCCCGACATCTGTTAGGAAGCGTAGAAAATTACCGCTTTGGCTGTTTCTTGTGGGAGAATGACCATACAATTTCCAATCAGGAAAGGTGCCTCCGTTTCAACTTGTAAGAACCAATATTTTTTTTTAGAACTGACCACAACCATGCATGCGTGGGGATCTATATATTTCTTTTCAAAAAATATATTCTGTGTAAACACCACACATACATACATGGACAGATAGTGATCCACAATACTGTCAGTGCTGTGTAGTCAGTCTAAACACCAGATATCCACAGTTAGTGATCAGAAAATCTCTCCGTGAGCCTAGACTCTTTTCTCCCCTTGAGAAATCTGAGTACCAAATTGCAGAGCTCCTCGGATAATCTTCAGATCCTTGTCGGCAAAATCCACGTAGTAGAGCCCATACGTGTCCCCGAGACTGAGTAGTTCATATAAATCCATCAGCGACCAGACAAAGTAGCCTCTGGTATTCGAACCATTCCTGTTAAAAAGAGATAAGTTACTTCAGCTACTGTTATTTCAACCAGTCAACCCTTCAGTTTGCATACAAGTTCCCCACTGTATAATCTTCTAACATCACATATTTATTTTCTTTTTTAAGGAAATGAACATGGTGCCCCAAGATCATATCATCCCCCAATGCATCTACAATTGGTCTGTCTAAGTCTCAAGCGCCTGATATTCTCTTAAGTCTCGGTCACCCGAGAAAAGTGCAATTGCAGTTTGGAGAAAAGAATAACTCGTTCCGGTTGCACTTTTCTGCCGCACAGTTGCACTTCTTTATCTCAGTTGCACTTTTTTTAGCTTCATGCTAATTTACGAAAACCGTTATACAACTACCCCATGCTTCATGCTGTAAGATATTAGTTTTATGATTGGCATACGAGAAACTAATCCAATTAGACATGCACATTACTGTTTTATATCCTCTTAATGTTCTGAACTTTATAACAGTAAACAAGGCCAACTGTCGAATCAATTAAGAGAAATCTAGAGCATGACTACTAGGGGAAATGGCAATACCTTAGAGCAATAAGTAGGCTTCTAAGATGCTCACTCAAGAATTCCAACCTAGGGCCATCATCAAATACAACATCTTGATGCATTGGATATCCTAGAGTTGAACCTTTTGTAAGTCATGCTCAATGTGTTTATTCAAAATATATAGGCATTGATAAGTAAGGATAGAATATTTAGACAAAATAAGTACATGTTCCTGTAAGGCTGAAGAATATTTTAGGGAAAGAAAGAAACGGTCTCATTGGCTAACGTTCCATCTAAATCATGTATTGGACATCATGTAAGTAGGATGCATAAAAAAGATACAAAAGTCGGCAGATCAACTGGCATATTTATTATCGGCGACAGTTGTGAAGTACTTACCATTCTCATGGATATAGATGGCAGGATTGCCATAAGATTGCTTCAAATGTTCAAGCACCTCCTGGAGACCATAACCCGGCACATAGAACTGAGTAGCATTATACGTCAGCACTTCGATATTATAAATTTATATGCAAGAACAGATTTACTGCAAGTTTCTCTTACCCCAGTGGTAGAATTGCTCGTAACTGCAAGAGAAAATCATGAATTGAGTAACCACACTAAAAATAATTTTTATATAATTAAAGAATCAATATGTATTTAAAGTATACAGCTAAAAAATGAAATATTGCTCGGTGCAGCAGAAATTACTTCTAGCAGCCAGTAACTAATAATCTATGAAATAAATTGTGTTGTCTTGTCCATAAACTAGCATGACTGTCTCACTTAGCTCCTCAAATAATTTTCTCGGTACCCTAAACTCGCCTCCATTAAATTGTGGTGTCCGTAAACTGGTCCCAACATTGTTAACAGACATTATCGAAATCGAACAAATGATGCTATGTCAATGTCTCGTCGCTAGGATTGGAATTCACCTTTCTCTATCTCATCACCCTCCATCGCTCCCATCTCTCGACTCTGCACAGGCTCAAGGGTGATGGCCATCATCCTTCAATAGACACCGATCTCCCAGGCACCATTCATTCACATCACCCCTTCATTCGTGCCTCCTCCCTCTGGTTCCCATATCCATCCACCATCTTTTGGATACTACGTCGGTGCAGTGAAGGAATGCTAAGAGATCTCAACAGAGTATGAGAATCTCTGACCGGATCAACTTGAAGGGCCAATGAGGCCTCAATGTATGCCAAGTTCGATATCAAGGTATTGTTTGACCTCATCTTCACACCACATGAAGATCTCCAATTCTCGGCAGTTATTTGTGAATCTTGCGGTGGCATTGAGCTATGTTTTCCTTATCTTGCTATAACAATTGTTTATAAGACCGCATTAACAAATAGATTTACTTATGGATAATCATACATTAACAATTAGGATAAATAACTATCCATTACATAAATGGTGTAAAGTATATCAAAATCAGTAAAACGAACCTAGTATATTAATGCTAACATTTATTCCGAGGTTTTGTCCTAATGTGAATAAACTCAACAAAAACAACAATGATCGAGTCACCAGAATACAACACATACGAAACTCACATATTGGTTTAGCAGACATATCAGCCTCAAAATCTCTTTTGTCGCTAGGAGCATGATGTGCATCATCCTTCACATACAATATTGTGTAGTAATTTATACCAAGAAAGTCCATGGAGCTCATTAGTTGTTCAGATTGGTCTCGAGAATTTTTTGGCAACTTGGAGCCACTGTTCACATAAGGTAGAGAAGGGTCAAAGTTTGTTCACAAGGTACAATGCCATGACAGCAGTTAGAGTTACCAAATGCCATGTCAAGCTTCATAACTTTACCCATACAGTAAAGATGAAAAGGTAACCACCCTTGTGTGACTAGAAAATATACATGTATGCACCACCACCACTACCAACAGAAACGAAGATATATTTGTTCAAGGATACTATGAGAATCGTAAATACTTTCATTGAATGCCTTGCAAAATTATACTGTCTCGTGTAAGCGAGCCTACCAAGAACCTTAATATTTAGCTTACTCTCCACGTGGCAATGAAAATCAGAGCTAGAAATTTTCTAGTAGTACAACAAATAGAAAAGACTATAACACAAAGGCTACACAAACCATGTGCACCATATATTTCATTGTACAAATACGATGGAAAACTTCAATATTTGCAACCTTGATAGCAATGCAATCATGCATACTGGATAAATACCACTCGATTAGTCAACATAATTTTAGACATGTTTGTATCCAATACAAATATTTATTATACAGTAGTTATACACATTCACATACAGTAATAAAACAGAACACAGTGTCAGTATACTTTACTGATATATTAAAAAAGAATGCAATTGTCTAACAAGCATCAATGATAAGACAGTTGCCATATTTTTAGTCTTTTGAGTTAGACAGTTACCAAACTTGCAGAGCTGCTTCGTTCACTGTTATTCTTTAAAGTTAAATAGTCGCAGAGCAAATATACTAAGAACAGTAAACAGAGAAAACTGAACTAAGATAAGATCTAGTAACAAACCAGAGCAGGAACTACCACAAAAAGGCTCTAATATCTACAAAATTGGAAATCTGACATAGTAAAATTTTCAAAAAAATAAACTACTTATTTACATATACAGAAGACCTCCACTAAATGGTTTTTTCGAATAATTTTGATTTAAATACAATTCAACAGTTGTATTTGGTATTAAAGTAGGTGTAATATAAATTTTACAAGCCTATTTTAAGTCCTTAAACTCCATGGACACTACGAACATAATGTTCTCTCAATCCACGACAATTTCATTGTACAAGCCTATTTGACCAGGATTGACTACCTTTTGGCATTATAACATGACGATGTGTCATACATAAAGCAATTAGGGTGGAAAAGAATTAAATAAAAAATTAGCACACCTTGTACTTATGGTAGCCGTCAGCTGCCACATCACCGTTCACTATGTCATCACCTGTATTGAAGAAGTTATGAGCACTGAGGCAGGCGTAGTCCGTATGCACAATCTACTTCTTGATTTCACCGTGAACCTGAACACAAACCCTAAACCGGCTCGGGTTCGGCAAATCCCCTACGAGTTACGGTAGTGTATGGCGACTATGGCGACTATGAAAGTTATCAGTGTGATGCTGAAACTGTACCCGCTTCGTCCTTAGCCCCACTATAAGTTTCTAATATTACAAGTATGTGAAATGACTTCATTTGCAACAAGCTGTATGTAGCTGGGAACTAATTCTATCCTGGGCAAAACAATCGAGAGCGTTGGAGCAGATGGTGCTATCACCGGGGGCGACCCCATTTGGGAAAATGTAAGAGAAACAGCCGGTGCATGGCGCGCTTACCTTACCAGTTCACGTCCACCTGACCAGGTGCAAGCTGCTGCTTCCATGGCCGCGCGTGGGTGGGGTGGGGGACTGGCGACTGGGACTGGAAAGTGGGGATCGGGCGGCGCCATCGGAGGCTAGGGGGTAGGACCGCCCTGCGGCGGGGAGAAGAGCACGACGGCGAGAATGGACAAGAGATCTATCGGCGATGCCGCCGCCGCGAAATGGGAGGGAGGCTCGGTGGGACCACGCAACGTGTTTGTTCGTATGAAAATGAATAAATCCGACGTGCTTTGTCCATTCCGAAACGTGCCCTCCTTTGTTTTCTCAGGGTCAGGGATACTGTTTTTGTTTTCTGAAACCTGATTCCTGCCGCACTCAGTGAGAGACATGGCACATCGTCGACACGAAATGATGAAGGTATGTCGGCGAGCCAAAATGAAGCATGGACCTTGCATAGTTGCATTGCATTGCCTACCGGAGTTGGAGCGAGCGTGAGCGAAGGTGTCCCAGACGCTCGGAGTCCGGCCGTCCTCCGCCGCCGCACCTTCCCACCGAAAGAAATTGTCCAACCGAGTACCGACCGGGGACGATTGTCTTTGTCAGTGATCAGGCCTCCTCTCGTCGTCTCATATAGACAACGTAAGCACGGCATGGCGGGAGCACGTCGTATTGAAAACTCACTTGATAAGCCGACGTGCCGGCGCCGAAGGTGAAGCCTCTGGGGAAGTCGTCCCTGCTAATCTCGCCGCTCCTCGCCGCCGCCGATCCCACGGCCGCCGCGACGAGGAGCGGAGCAACGACGCGCAGAAGCCTCAGCATCTGGTTGTTGGTCGACGATCGCGGTAACGGTCTGTCCGTCGAGCGTCTGTGGGCGCGTACTGCTATCCTGAAATCTTCAAGCTCTCGGCCTTCTCGGGTGTGCAACGTACGGACGAGGTTTGATCCGTACTCTGTGTGTGCGACCAAGAAAAATGGCCAAGCCAAGACTGCTCTCTGCTGTTAGGGTGTGTTGCGTACCACGTATGCGCGCCATGCCAATGGTTTGATGTGCAGCCGTGCATTTCCTTCGTCGATTTCGACGGACCGATGGCCTGCGTTCGATCGACTGCTGAACCATCTGCCCGGATAAGATTCATGTGGCTCGGGAGTTGGGACTGCACGAGAGCTTTTCCACCTGCAGACCCCAAAAAACGTCTGAATATGCCCAATATAGAAGAGCATCAATTTGGCTCCCGGGCTCCATGGAGCCCCGTATTTTAGAGTTTTGCTGAAAAAAAATTGTAGAGTTGTACAAAACATAATAAATTTGTGGAACTAGAAAGAAAAGAAAACTCACTGTTCACATTTATCCTTTTATCTAGATCACGGATGATAAAATAGATGTACCCATATGATTTTTTTGGGATCTTTTTGAGATTTTAAAATGTGGTTCTTGAATTTTTTAAAAAGAGCTCCATGAAACTCGAGGGCTAATAGCAATTTTGTTGTCCTCACATGTCTCGACATATGGGGTGGATATACCTAGCATCACCCCTTCTTTGTCCATTTCTATTTTTTCCACTTTATTTATAAAAAAAATCTAAAAGTCCCACAAAAATATTAGATTGCAATTTGAAAGTTTTTTGATTGTGTAAATCACAAAAATGCACATAAATATAATTGCAGTAGGTGGCACACAAAAACTGCACAAAAAGTTTCAAGCAGAACGAGATATGGACCTTCCCAATGCGTATACATTTACGTGGCAAGAAGTATTTACATGATCTTTGCCACCATGCAGCAAAGACTTAGTGGAGTTCTTGGTCAAAAGTCAGGTTCAAAAAGATGTGCCTAGGCTCTAGGCGACAGAAAAACACTTAGCACTTAATTGCGCTTAATCGCGCATAAGCGTGTGCTCTGGTCACAAAAACGCAAGGAGGTGGCAAGATGCAGAATTGTCGCCTAGCGCCTTCTTGACCTTTGGTTAAGCACTCACTAGACGACATAGGCATGCTGACTTCATTTTATATAGAGATATTCAAGGTGTTTTCTGTTGTTTTCACTATTGGTTTCCACGGTTTCTATCTTTCCACTAAAAAATATTTAGAAAAGAAAAAACCTTGTATTCATATATGACTTTTGAAAAGGAAAACACACTTTAAAGATAAAATGAACCCACAAATGAAGAATTTTGAACAAAACAAGCAACTCCCTAATTGGAGACATTTCAATCGGGTGCCACAACAGACTTAACGACCTGCGGTATGAACGCATGTGACCGTACCACCATACCTACACCACCGTCTTCGTCTCGTCAAACGGGGCAACTTTCGTACATGAGGCAGGGACGAAAAACATACACAATGCCGCCAAAAAGAGTTAGAATAGAGAAGAGGAGATCCATATAGAAGAGTCATCTTCTAGATCTTCGACATGATTGTTTCAACATCCACCATGCCACCATCATCACATAAAAAGAGGGAGATCCATAATTATAATGCTAGATAAGGCTAGGGTTGCAAACTCTCTACTTGTAATTGAACTCAAGGATTTGTTTTGGTTAATATTTCGATATTGTGGCTTGATACAATAACCGAGATGAAATTTTCATTTGATCATTGAGATTATGCGTATTTGAACCTAAATCGCATTATGGTCACTAAATTTGCTCCCAAATGCGCTATTGAGATGCGTATAACTACCTTTTTCATCTTATCACCCTGCCTAGCGACTTTGCAAGCACTAAAGGCTAGTCACATAACAACATAAAGTACATACACCAACTATATGCATGTTAGTTCCACCGAGGGAGAAATTTTGCAATCCACCGAAGATTGTGCAAAACATGCAGAACTAGCAAAAGCATCATGAGTAGGGCTAATGGTACTCCACATGTACATAGCAGTAGCGCATTGAAACAAAAGATAAACGGAACAGAAGAGGCAAGAGTAATTCCCAACCGAGTTTCATTTTCTCATATTATGAATTAGTGACATTGTGCCGGATGAGGCTGAGCCATTTTTTTGTGTGGCAACCATGCTTTCCAAAGGTGTTTAAACGATCTGTCAATCCTATTTGAAGGTAAACTCTTGTGATGGATTTGACAGAGAACTTTTTAGATTTGGTAAACTTATACTTAGGTTTATCAGTAGTATAATCCAAAGCCATTGTCATCAACATATCTCTCCGTATTTATCAAGTCCTCTTCTGAATGACAGTTGCCATCTGGAGCATCTTTTTTTTTTTAAAGGCTGTACGCCCGTAGGCATACTTCTTGTATTGATAATATTACGAATACATAGTTGAGACAAATACAAGTAACAAAAAATAGGAGAATACAATCAATTATACTACTGCATACCGTAATCGCCGCAACTAGCAAGCACTCACGTCCTTCGCCTTCGACGGAGAAGAAGAAAACCAGCCGTTGGTCTACGTCTTGACGCTGAAGAAATCTCTTGCCATGAGGCATTAACAAGCCATGATAGCCACCAAATCCACAAGGCTGGATCTAGCCCGATAAAAGACATCGGCGAGAGGATCCCTCCGAGCCTTTTCAACGTTGGACCTGGGGTCAACGCCACCCCACTCTTCAACAGGCGATCGGATCCTCACCATTTTCCGTAAATCTGCGACAAGTCTGGAGCAACTCTTTTGTAGTCTCATAAATTTCATACATTTGTGCGATCTCCTCATAGAGGATATGCATATCTCACATTAAAAAGACAAAATAGGAAAGCGAATATGCATATAGTTAGTTTTTTTCGCAAAAAAAATATAGTTAGTTTTCTGTCTCCTATAATCTACATTTTTTATTGTGCTACTAGAATAATCCACAGTACAGTTGGACTACATAGCACGACCATTATACTGACAGGTGGTTCGGCCAGTCAACACGACCTGACCGTCGTCCCCACTAGTCAGTGTCCCGTCAGGCCTCGCCAAGTCGCCATGGTCTTGTTCTCGTTGTCGCCACTCGCCAGCTGGTCAACAGGGGTCGTGGGCCTGAAACACGACCACCGCGTGCACCACGTCCAGGTACACCGCAGACCCACGTCCCGCTCCGTGCTCTCCTGCGGGCCGGCCGGTCCATGCACCGTGCCGCTTGTCGTGTATTGAAAAAGGGAAACCCACCCCCCACTACTCCTGCAGGGCGGGCGCGAGGCTTGCAGTGCAAGAGAGAGGAAGGCCGCCGCCGCCGCCGTCCCGGGAGCGCGGAGGAGGAGACCTCGCCGCCGCCGCCGAAATGCCGGGCCTCGAGCAGCAGGAGGAGGCGCCGCCGCCGCCGCTGCCGTGGCGTCTGCTGCCGCCGGTCGCCACGGAGGCCCTCCGCGACAGGATCGTCGAGAAGGTCAAGGAGAACCGCGTCACGCTGATCGTCGGGGACACCGGATGCGGTAAACGATCTAGTCGCTCTTCCTTCAGTATGCGCTCGTTTCTGCCTCGATCGCTCGCCTTTGGGTGATTTATTTCGGTTCTTTTTGGTGGCATTTGGGGTTTGGGGGAGGTTTAGCCCCACTTTTTTTTCTTCTGTTAGCGGAAACTACGCATTTCTTCGGCCTGGATTTTCGCAATTTTCCATCTTTGGTCGTTTTTTCATCTACTTTCCTTTAAAAAATGTTTTTTTTCATCTACTGTTTTTTTTTGGCCAACATTGGGTGGCAGCATTGGGGCTTTCTGAGTGGGGTTTCTCTCAGATTGGGAAGAACTGCAAGGGCCTTAGCGCGTTTTAACTTTGATTGGAAAGTTGAAGGATCTCTGCCTCGTTTTCTTCAAGGGTTTAAGCCTTTTAGGACAAGTGATAGCTGATGGAGGAAATGATTTTGGGGCAGTTTGGTTCCGGAAATTTTGGTCAATTTTTCATTTTAGGACAAGTGATGGATGATGGAGGAAGCGATTTTGGGGCAGTTTTGGGTCCGGAAATTTCTCCGGACTATTCGTTTTAGTAATTATTTCGATTGATTCCGTCTGACGCTAGTGTGGATCTGCCTTCTAAAAAATGAGAAGTCGACCTTTTGGGGTTGGGATTCTATTAAAAAGCCGCTGACATCGGCGTAAATTATCGTGCTCTAGGATGTAAAAAAATCGTCCTAATTCAGTCATACTAATGGATTCAACTCATTTTTTCTGTTGTAGGAAAGAGCTCCATGGTTCCCCAGTTCCTCCTCGAAGGAAATCTGGAGCCCATTATGTGCACACAGCCTAGGAGGTTTGCTGTGGTTGCCATTGCTCAAATGGTAGCTGAAGCTCGCAAGTGTCAGGTGGGAGAAGAGGTTGGATATCATATAGGCCACTCAAATGTGTCAAATCTCAATTCGAAAAGGTAATTACTCACCGAGTCTGTTTTTAATGGCACCTTACTCCTTGATATTAGGCACATGAATTTATGAGTTGGTGCATTTCCACTTTCATACCTGCATCCAATGGCAGATATTGTATATTTCATTTAGCTGAGTGGTGCACTTCTCGAACTAATTATACAGAAAAGCGTTAACTTTCATACCTGCATACACATGTATTTATGAGTTGGTGCATTTCCACTTTTAATTAATAACTGGTAATTCAATGTTGATTATTTCCAAAATGATCAGTTCACATACATATACTATGCAAATAATAATATAACTTCTTACGTTTTAGCTTCCTTTTCTCTGTGAGGTCATCCTTACCTACAAAGTTTTATGATGCCAGCTTATTTGTCTCCATTAAATGTTGAGGTATAAGATGATCTTGATTTACTGCTTGCTAATCAATTGCATTGAGATTATTACGAATTTGATTGCCATCATGGCAGTTTAATGTCTAATTCTACTTATTGTCTCTTTTCCTTGGCTCAAAATTTCCAATATATTTGGCCTTCTACCTTCATTCATGCACCATATTCACCTGAACCTCATGATATCATTTGTGCTACTTGATTGCCCTTAAAACTTGTTTAATGTATGAACCAGGTCAAAAATTGTTTTCAAAACAGCTGGTGTTGTATTGGAGCAATGCGTGATAAGGGCATTGCTGCATTGAAATATAAGGTTATTATTCTTGATGAAGTACATGAAAGGTCTGTGGAATCTGATCTTGTCCTCGCTCTGGTTAAGCAGTTTCTGATGAAAAAGAATGACTTAAGGTAAGTACTCTGATTAACATGCTGTATGAATTCGACCGGAGACACTTTTTATAGTAGTAATGGACTCCATCCACCTTACACAATAAGCTTACTTCCCTATGATTCCTAAGACATGTCATGTATGTCATTCTTATAGGCTGGTTTTAATGTCGGCCACTGCTGATATCACAAGATATAAGGAGTACTTTAGAGATATTGGAAGGGGTGAAAGGGTTGAAGTGATTGCCATTCCAAGCAGTCCACGTACTCGCATTTTTCAACGAAAAGTCCTATACCTTGAGCAGGTAAATATCGTAAATTAGTTTCAAAATTTAAGCGGGCTATCAGTGTTCTGTTTTACTATTATATCATGTAGGCTTGATAAAATTGAACTGGAATTCTTTGCATGCTATATCTCTAGTCTTCAAAATGACTGGTTACTGAACAAGCTGCAAGTTTTCTTATAGCGTACGGAACATGGTGCAATATATTTCTTTATTTGCTCTCATCTCATGTTTTTAATGTATAATAGTCTATCAATTTCCACAGAATGCGCCATTGAGCCATAAAGTTTATGTTATAATTGGTAGTTTCTTTAATTGGCTGAATTCATTGTCACCTTAATTTCCTGCAAAACTGAAGACCCCACTGTGTTCTATGACATGTCGGCCACATGTGTCTGTGATATGTGGATCCAGTCCTTGATGTTTTTACAAGGGCATATGAGGTTTCTCTTTTTTCTCTATCTTTCACGTATTAGTTCTATGTTTCTGTTGGGTTTCATATCTAGCCTACCCCAATTTGATTGGGACAACAGGCTTAGTTGTTGTTGTATATGAGGTTTCACCCCAAAATTAGTTACCTTCCACTGACCCTCTCTGTTATTTACCTTACTATATACAATCAGTACTCTACATAGACTCTTTAGTCTGTTCTGTTGTCACCTGATGCGATCGAATGCTGCCCAGATTGCTGATATTCTCAAGATGAATTCTGAATCACTTTCAACGAAGTATTGCTCTGGAGAGGATGCTGATGCTGATGCTGGTCTTAATCCTAATGTGTATCAACTTATCCACGAGTTATTATTGCACATACACCTAAATGATCCAGACATTGAAAAGAGTATTTTGGTTTTCCTCCCTACGTACTATGCGTTGGAGCAACAGTGGATTCGTCTGCTGCCTCTTAGTTCATTTTTCAAGGTGCACATTCTTCATCGCAGCATTGATACTGATGAAGCACTTCAAACTATGAAGATTCAAAATCTTGCCGAAGGTACGAGTTGTTGGATTACTATTCAACTTAGTACAATTAATCTTTTTACCTGTTAAGATTATCGTTTAAAAGCTATGCTAGTAATGAGACATGGTGACAAATTTTAATATTTGGATATGTTGTATTTGTCGATTGATTTCCTGTATATCACTATCACTATTTGTTAGTTGCTATTTGATGTAGTTTCAGAAGAAATGTCTCTCTTTCCTAATCTTATTTAAATTTGTCACATGATATAGCTGTGTTGGTTCACTTATATGTAGCACACTGAAGCGCTGCCTCTTTTCACTGTTGGGAAGAGATCACATTTCCTACTATTGGAAACAAATGAATTCGATTTTTTTTATTTCTGCCACTTGCCTTATCCGCTCTAGCACCCAAGCAACAATCAAACTTCATTTGGGAATAGCTGCAGGCCCAGGATTTGATCCTGGGCCACAGGGGGTGCTGCCGGCTACCCCCTCCCACTGGTACTAGGCTACAAGGTGCCCCTGGCAACCATTAAAGTTGCAATTGGACAATCGTGTAGTCCAAATTTGACATGGATGTGTAAACGTCTAATTGCTTTATATTACTGGAAAATCTATTATGAATTGATTCCAATTGAAGTATCATTTTTATGAGCCGTTTGCACTTTCATTGCAGGTTATACTGGCTACAAACATTGCCGAATCGTCTGTCACTATTCCGGGAGTTGCTTATGTCATTGATTCATGTAGATCATTGCAAGTCTACTGGGATTCAATTAGGAAAACTGACTCAGCTGGGCTTGTATGGGCTTCCAAGTCTCAGGTTAATCTCACAAATATACTGATGATACCATTTAAAACTTATTGTGACCCTGAAGCTATTTAACCTCTTATAGGCTGAGCAGCGGAAAGGCAGGACGGGCCGAACCTGCGATGGTCAAATATATCGCCTGGTAACTGGATCATTTTACAATAGTTTGGATGATCATGAACATCCTGCCATATTAAGGTTATCGTTAAGAGAGCAAGTGCTCATGGTTTGCTGCGCAGAGTCGAGAGCTATGAATGATCCTAATGGTATATTTTCTGTCCTTCAGCTAATTTTGATTGATGTTTCTTCCATATTTGTTATACTGCTCAAATTAATATTTGATGTTATCCATATTTTAGTCACTGCACCATCTGTCCTTAAGTGTCTATTTTATATTTTTACACTTAGCACTTACTTCAGTATAGTAGTTTGACATTTAATTCCATAGGAGCATTTTTAGAAGCATGTATCAACTAGATATCTATCATAGGCAAACTCACACACAAGACACGTACACTCAAAAACATCCAGCCACATTCTGGAGTATCAAGTTGTAAAAATGACTGAATACTTCCATGCATATTGGCAATCTAAATTTTAAAACCTGACATATGCATTTGAAAACTCCTTATTTGGGTATGCAGGGGGGTTATATACCATCGTATTTAGATTAAGGTAATATTCTCACTAACAGTTATTCATTTTTGCCAGTCGTACTGCAAAAAGTTCTTGACCCACCGAATTCGGGCGTTATTCAAGATGCACTAGACTCACTTGTTCAAATTCATGCATTGGTTAAGCCACTACTCCTAGAGGGCGCTATGAGCCCACCTTTTATGGATGTTTGCTCAATAGCTTGCCATTATCGTTTGATGCTTCTGTTCTTGCCCTGAAATTTGGTGAGGTTGGCTTTCTCCATGAAGGAATTCTAATAGGCATTATGTTGGACATCCAACCACTTCCTATCCTGCAACCTTTTGGCAATCAAGCATTGGTATGTTTCAGTTGCCTCGCAAAAATGTTTTGGTCCTAAGCTGTCCCAGTTATATGTACCGTATTGTCTGTTTTACAGTGTAAGATATTTAGAGACAATTACTTTTACGAGGATAGCAACCTCAAAATTGGCAAGAAGGAAGCTACACTCATTGGAAACCTTTGTGCATTTCAGTTTTGGCAGCGAATGTTTAAGGTACACCTTACCTTGTTCATAATAATCCTTGTCCATATTTTTAGGATCTGCTGCATTTGATATTAAGTCATTTTCAATATTGATGGTAGTAACTTTCAAACCCTTTTTATGGTAACATTTAGTATTTTTTTACGTGTGAGGATGTGGTAATTATCTTGCCCATAAACTTAAACTCTTGTATGCATGCTTCCTTCTCCGTTCAATGAGATGTACAAATGCTGTCTGCTCATTCTATAAAAAGGAACTAACATTTAGTAGTGCACATACTCGTTTCTCTTTCCATTAACAGTTACACATTTTTCTCTGTTAGTTCCATGTCCAGTGAATTGTCTATTGCTAGGATGCTAAGTGAGAGTCATTATCAATGCACTTACCATTGTCTTCCGTTGAAAACATTAGTTACTTTATCAAAGGTACATCTCCATATGTTTCAGGACAAGTATCGTCTGGAGTATCTGAAAAATGTGGCGAACACCAAGAGTCAACAGTATCTCATCCCTTCATCTCTAAACATGAAGAAGTTTGGTGTGCACTGCATAACCTCTTGCCAGCAGCACTTAACCATATTTCTGAAATTTGTACGTCTTTCAACTTGTTATCAATATTTGATGAAATTTGTATGTTTTCAACTTCTGATGAATACTTGATGAAATGGATGGTATACTCATCTAGGAGTAGTTACTCTCACTACTATATGTATTTTGACCGCACACTATGCATTTCTAGTGCCTTGGGTATATTTTCACGCTTGTAATGTACCACTATAAATGGGAAAATGTGCATAGTTAATAAAAAGGATAGCCTAGTAGTGTGCTTTGCAGAAGCTCTTTGTTTTCAAAAGAAATATACTTAGTTTGTGGGGGTGAACTACTCCTAGAATTGCCAATTGCATTTTTTTTCCAAAAAATAATGTAAGAAATATTAAGATTTTATTGACTCTCTCTTTTGAACAGATGATGATGTTATGTGCACACTGCACCGTTTTAGGCCTAGTTTTCTTGTGGAAATCAATCGTCCGAGGTACCTTCAGCCTGCTGAATTCCACCACATGTCTTCACCATGAAGTACTAGAGACAGAGAATATGAATCCACTCTTGTTGGAAGCTGAGAATTCTCACTTAGATTCACAAAGGAAGTGTGCCGCAACCCCTTATGTTTCTCCAACTGATTTTGAGGTCACTCTCACTGCTGTAGTACTGAAGGCGCTTATCACAGAGGTGTGTAATGTGGTGTATTGTACTAACTTCATGTTGCGTCAAATTTGTCCTTGTACAAGAGACATATTAGTATAATTTTGCCTTTAAAATTAGTATAAATATAGTTGCTGTGTAGCCATAATGATTCTTGGTTTGTTCCCAGATGAAGACGCAACTTGCAGAGGAAAAGTAGTTCCTCGTAGGGAACGAGCTAGTGGTTATGTTCAACAAACCTTGGAAAGTGACACGTGTGTGTACTTTGTTCGTGGATCTTGCATTCGAGGGGACACATGCCACTTTTCTCATTCATCTCGTGCCCCCAAACCAGTATGCAAGTTCTTCCTTACATTACAGGTATAATACTGCAAAAAAAATTATTGTTCACATTTTCTTTTGCTCATGCCACTTGCATTCGAGCATATAATTGCCAGGGTACGATTTTAGTGTTTATTTTGTGTGTTTCTAGCAGTTAAATGTTTTGAGTTACTATTGCTATATGAAATAATTCAAGGCCATTCATTGATCAGACTCTGAGCACAATAGTGTTAATTTAACCAGTCAAATTATCCTTTTAAACACAGTAAATAGCATGAACAATAAATTGAAACTATGCAAGCTTGCCTTCGATCAAATTATTTATTGAGCTGCGTGTGTTTATTGAGGTACACGTGTACATTTGTAACTGGATGGGCATTGAGTTAGTCTGTTAATGTGTTGTGTTGTTCCTTGTTATCAGGGTTGTAGAAATGGTGCCTCTTGTTCATTTTCACATGATCGTGGCTCCTCGAAGATTTCATCTGTTATATCTGGAATTTGCTCTCAAGAAGACAGAGCCACCTCAGTATGTTGTACAAAGTTGTTGCCTGCAGGTGGAGATGGGCATATTGTTGTCATGAATGACAAAAATCTGCAGTTCTCTTGTAAAATTTGCCACTATTATGACCCCAGCAAGATAGTTGCATGTACACCTGGTCTGCATGATTCAGTGACAAGTGGCATGATGATACTCCAGAATGTGGCTGATCCTTGTCATCTAATTATTGGTGGTGAACCTAAACTACCAGTTCCTTGGGCAAAAGTACAGCGAGTTTTCTGGTTTGCTGATTTTGATACCGATGAATCAGAGATGAGAAAGTTCTCCTGCAGAAGTTCTTTGAGCATATTGCCATCAAGACCTTGTCAGAAACATTGTCTAAGTTGCAGGTCGTCTTGATCATGAATAACACAAAATTTGTTCACTTACAGGTATGCCCTTTTTTTAAGTGACAATTGTAAGCCTAGAATGCACTCCGCTCACAGCATGCCGCTAAAAATTACTGGCCATTGTGCCTCATTGTGCATGACTAACGATATATATTTCTTATTGGATTGTACCTTTGGCCTGTTAATATCCTAGAATAACTTGTTCCAAATTTCAGATGTACTCCCTCCGTTCCATATTAGATGACTTACATTTGTTCACATGTGAATGTATCTATATGTAACGTGTCTAGGTACATCCACATTTGCACAAATGAAAGTCATCTAAATTGGAACGGAGCGAGTACTAGTCAACAAGTTATCCGAATATGACATTTACTGCCTTTTTTAACAGGCTGAAAAATTGGCAAGGGGATGCTTCTATTTTCTGGGCGAATCATTTATGTTTGATGAAGGGACTTTTTTTTTTTTTTTTTTTTTTTAGAGAAAACGCAAAAAGCTTTTGCGTTTTATTTCATTGGATAGGAGAAGAGTTGTTACAACAGTTCATGCCTAGAGGTAGGCAACAGGGGGAAAATAAAAAATTACATCAATGAACATCCCAGGTCGTCGGCATAATGTCGCGGAGCCCAAATGCACCGGCTCTAGCCCAGAGCGCAGCTTCCTCCTTGATTTTGGCGACCAAACCAGCAACAGAGGGGCTGTTGCCATCGAAGACGCAGCTGTTGCGGTGCTTCCAGATCAGCCAAGGGATGAGGAGCGCGGTGGTGGCGAGTCCTTTTCGCATCGGCTTGGGCGTGGTCTGCTTGGTTTGCTGGCACCAGTCATGCAGGGTGATGGCCCGGTTTGGTGGCTGGCAGGGTAGGCGCAACCAAGCCAAGATCTCGTGCCATACCTGCTGCGAGAAGGGGCAGGCTGTGAGCAGGTGCGCTATGGTTTCCTCTTCCTGGTCACAAAGCAGACAGCGCTGGTGGTGTTGAAGGCCATGGCGTCGTAGGCGTTCTGCAGTCCAGCAGCGATCTTGATCAGCTAGCCAATGGAAAAACTTGACCTTGGGAGGGGCCCAACACTTCCATATCATCTTCCAGGTATTGCTGGCGATTGATCCGTGGAAGGTCGCGGCGTAGCAAGAGCTCGCCGTGTAGGAGCCCGACGCGGTCCACTTCCAAACCAGGGTATCCGGCTGGTCTGTCAGTTCCGTGTGCTCGATCGCCAGCCAGAGCTGCAAGTATTGCCCTATCTCATGGACGCCGATGGTGCCGGTGATGTCACGTGCCCAATTATGCATGTGAAGACCATCGGCGACCGTCCTTGCTTTGCGGCGTCGTTTGGATACGCAGGCATGGAGCTGTGGCGCGAGCTCGCGGATGGACTTGCCCTGGATCCATCTATCTTCCCAGAATTTGGCGGTCCGGCCGTCGCCAATCACCATGTGTGTGGAGGCGAAGAAGAGGGCGCGTTCGTCCTCCGGGAACTGTAGATCAAGACCACTCCAGGCGCGTGTGGGATCCGTTCGGTGTAGCCACTGCCATCGCAGTCTAAGCGCCAGGCCGGCGCGCTCGATGTCCCGGACGCCGAGGCCACCAAGAGCAAGGGGCCGGCAGACACGCCGCCAATTGACGTGGCAATTGCCACCATTGGCGCTGGCGCGACCCTCCCAGAGAAAGCCGCGGAAAATTCTCTCTAACTGTCTGATGGTTTTCTTAGCTGGCGCGTACGCCATCAGCTGGTGAATTGGGATGGCGCAGAGAACGGATTTGACTAGGGCTAGTCTGCCTGAGTGGTTCATCAGGCCAGCCTTCCAGGTGGGTAGCTGATCCGCGACGCGCTCGACCAGGGCCTGCAATTGGGCGCTTGTGGGTCGCCGGATCGTCAGAGGGATGCCGAGGTAGGTCATGGGCAACTCCACGATCGGGCATCCCAGCTCCTCGGTCACCGCCATGGCGTCAGCGGGTGCGCATTGGATCAGCGCAGCCGAGCTCTTGGTGTAGTTGACGAGGAGTCCGGATGACTGGCCGAACAGCTGCAGCATCGCTTTGACCGCTGTGACGTCGCCTGAGGTCGGGTGGCAAAACAGTACGACATCGTCGGCGTACAGCGACATTGGCGGGATTTGGCGGCGCGGGTGCAGGGGCATGAGGATGCCCTGCGCGACGGCGTGTCGAATCAGTCTCCCGAGAACATCTACGGCGAGGACGAAGAGCTGCGGGGATAGGGGGTCCCCTTGCCTGAGTCCACGTCGATGCCAAATTGGGGGGCCCGGCTCGCCGTTCAACAAGATCCTTGTGCTTGCGGTTCGCAGAAGGATCGCGAGCCAATCCAAGAACTTGTCACCAAAACCATAGCGCTTCAGGACCTCGAATAGGAAGGGCCACGATACCGAGTCGAAAGCCTTGGCTAGGTCAAGCTTTAGGAGTACCCGTGGCGCGCCTAACTGATGCAGCAGGCGAGCGGACTGTCTGGCCAGCATGAAATTGTCGTGCAGGCTACGCCCCGCGATGAACGCGTTCTGGCTGGTGCTGACTAGTGCGTTGAGCTTCGGCGCCAGGCGCAGCGAGAGCGTTTTAGCAAATAGTTTAGCCACCAGATGAATGAGGCTTATGGGCCGGTAGTCGCCTACGGTTGCGGCGTCGGCGCGTTTGGGTAGCAACGTCATCAGCGCTTGATTTAGGCGATGGAATCCTCGGCCCCTAGTGGCGTAGAGCTGTGCGAAGACTGCCACAAAGTCCTCCTTGATCGTGGGCCAGCAGGCACGAAGGAATTCGCCGGTAAAACCATCGGGTCCGGGCGCCTTGTGGGCAGGGAGGCGCTTGATCGCGCTCTCAATCTCGTCCGCGGTGAAGGGATCCTCGAGATCTTGAAGGTCATTGGCCGGCGTGATCAGGTGCTCGAGGTCCAGGGTGTGTGGCCGTTCCACATCGCTGCCAATAAGCTCATCAAAGTACTGGAACGCGGCGGCGGCCATGTCGGCATGGTCGGAGGCAACTCCAGCAGGCGTGACGAGGCTGTTGATCCGGTTCTTCTGCCGGCGATAGGAACATTGCCGGTGAAAGAAAGCAGTGTTCGCGTCCCCATCCTTGAGGTAAGCGATGCGAGCTCGCTGCCTTGCCACGGTGCGTTCCAGCGAAGCGAGGCCTAGGTAGGTCACCTTCAAGCTTTTGTGGAACCAGGATTCGAGGGGCGTAAGGATTCTGTCCTCCTGAGCCTTGTCGAATTGGAGGATCAGCTCTCGACAGATGGCGAGCTTCTGCTTGATGTTTCCCACGGTTTTTGCGCTCCAGCTAGTCAGCGCGCGCGCTGTGGCTTGCAGCCTGAGCCAGACGCGCTTGTAGGGGTCGTGGTCGTGAACTGAGTGCCAGGCTTGCTGCACCACATCCTGGAAGCCGTCGAGGCGCAGCCAGTATTCCTCGAACCTGAAACGGCGAGCGGCTGGGTGCGTGGGCGAGCAGTCCAGTAGGAGGGGGCAATGGTCAGAGACCACCGAGGCTAGGCAGCGCAGATGGCACTCTCCGATCAGTTCTTCCCAGTCTGTCGTGCAGAGCACACGATCGAGATGCACGAGCGTGGGAGGCGAGCGCTGGTTGGACCAGGTGTATCGGCGGCCGTTCAGGTAAACCTCCTTTAGGGCTAGGTCATTGATGCATCTCCGAAACTTGCCCATCATCCGTCGGTTCAGGATGTCGTTGTTTTTGTCTTCTGTGCGATAGATCAAGTTGAAATCGCCACAGAGCATCCATGGGCCGGGGCAAGCTGCCCGCACGGCTCTCAGTTCATCAAGGAACGCGATCTTCTCCGCGTCTTCCTGTGGGCCGTAAACGACGGTGATCCACCAGGATGGAGCCACGTCAGTTACGACCTTCGCGGTCAGCGCATTGGTGGTGAACATGGGGTCTGTGATCGTGACAGCCCTGCTCTTCCACGCGAGAAGGATGCCGCCGCGCGTGCCATCCGCAGGCAGATACACGTAGTCATCGAATTCGGAACCGAGAGTCTCTAAGACAACAGACGAGCAGATAAGTTCCATCTTTGTTTCCTGGAAGCAAACGATCGATGCATCAGTCGTGTCGAGCAGGGATCGAATTGCGGTGCGGCGGGCTCGAGCATTCAGGCCACGAGGGTTCCATATGACAATCTTGTGGTTGTGATCCATGGGCAACGGGGTCGGCGTTTGGCGTGCGGTACGGCTAGACCTCGATGAGGCAGCTCGCAGCAACAACGGGGGATGGCGACGTGCATGGATCCTCCGGCAGAACCCGGCCTATCAGTGCGGCGATAGCAGCAAGACCTGGCCGCGAGATTGGCGTGGCGAACATGCCGTTGTACGCCTTCATCTCCGCGGAGGTGATTCTCTGGTCAACGCCTACGATGCCAAGGGAACGCAGCACCTGCACCTGGGAGCGGCGCTCGGCCGTAGGCGGCGCGGCAGCTATAGGCGACGTCGGCCGGGCGGATGCCGATCTTCCCCTGCGTGGCGCGAAGTTGAGCGGTGCACGTCGGGGCCGCTTGCCGGGGTTGGGGAGCGCGGCGTTGAGGGAGCGAGTGGCAGCAGTCAGGAACTCGCCCAGGGTCAGCTGTTTTGGTCGACGCGTGCGAGAACGCTGCATCGTGATCGGCGGCGAGGCGAACCGGCTCGCCGCGGCGCCAGGCACCGGTGTGTGCTCCGTTGCGAGGTCGGCATCCAGGCCCATGGCGGGTGTGGTAGCAGCCTGCGTAGGGGCAGTATGGAGGTTGGGCCGGGCCGTCGTGGGCTGGGTCGCAGTATCGGTGGCCAGCGTGGCAGGAGCAACCTCAAGGTGCGCGCTGGCAGTTTCCGCTGCGACGGGAGAGGCCTCGCGAGTCAAGATTCGAATCGGGGCGGTGGGGGTCTGTCTCGCCGCCGTCATCGTGCCATAGGCATGGGCCACCCCGACAGGATCAGAAGGTGGCGTGGACGGCGTGCGACCTGTCGCAGGGGTGGGCAGCGTGCGATCTGTGGCAACACAGCCAGTTGGCGCGTCGGGCTGCGAGTCGGGGACCTCACTTTCCTCAAAAGCTTCTTGGTCAGCGCTGCCACCCAGGGGCGACCCGTGAGCCTCCAAGAGCTCGGATGGCGACGAAGCGCGGCCAGGCGTGGTGGACCGTGGTGCAGAGCTTGCGGGTGAGGGAGTGGTGGACCGTGATGAAGGGACTCTGGGATGGTTTTCAGACGCCCCCAGTTACCCAAATGGGATGCAAGTATCAGCACCGGTTGCTTACATTTTCAATATGCATCCTCCTACTGGCGTTCAGTTTGGTGATTATCCGACAGAATTGCGCAAAGCCCTACGTAGAGCCTAGTTAGAGCAATCTAGGTTTCCCGCATGTGAATAGCTAGATCAAATCATCTGGCATGCTGTAATTTTTTTGTAAGGTCATAGGCAGACCAGGTGTACTATCTCATCTGAATCCCCCCACACAATGGAATCTTATCCGTGGAGACTTGGAGTAGGTCCTGTTGGTACGACTAACGGTGGTTTTAGCTAACCGCTTGAACTTTGTTCTTGTTAAGTTGAGCTTGAAATGTTGACGGAAAACGTTGATACCTTGAGAAGGTCAGTTGGTTGGTAGGGAATCCTACATCTATTCCACTTGTGATGTTTTATTTGCCTTCTGAAATTTGAAGTGAGCTTGTAAAGCTATTTTTGGCTGGGAATGTTAATGTTTTGGAGTCCTCTGAGAAGACACCAGATCTACAACAGGATGAGTTTGAACAGTAATGATTTATACATCATCCTTAGTGTAACGAGGCATCTAAATATTTTGGCGGTACTTTCGACTTGGCAGCCAATGGTGGCATCAGTTACAAGAGTTCACGTAATGAGGTCTGCGATTAACTTCTCTTCCGCAATGTCGGAATGTAATCGTGCAAATACGTCGAGTAAGCTGAGAGAAGCAGGCGTCTCGAAGAGCCTTTAACTATTGAAGCATTAGCCTTAAGAGATCTATCGGGGTGCAGCTTGTAAGGTCTATCGGGGTATTCAGGATCCTTTTAACTATTGAAGCGTTAGCCTTAAGAGATGCATTCACATTTGCTGCAAAGCAGGGCTACAGCCGGGTTTGTTTTGAGACTGATTGTGAAGTGTTGCTGAAGCATTGGAGAGATCGGGTTCTGGACTGTTCGATTATTAAACCTATCCTAGATGAGATTAGTGAGTGTTCTGTTTTTCAGTTTGTTTCTGTTGTTTTTGCTCGTCCGGAGGCTAACCAAGTGGCTCACTGTTGTGCAAAGTATGCCACTATACATGATGAGTCTTCCACTTGGGAGGTCTGCCCACCTGCATTTTTAGCTCACAGCCTAGAGGCTGATTGTCTGTTTCGATTGATTAATATTGTCTGTTTCGATTGATTAATAAAGTGTGTGTTTAGTGTCAAAAAAAGGCGTCTCGAAGAACCGCCTCAGTCACCTCCGCAATCTGACTCGTTGCGCCCGATCTTGTCAGATTCCGCCGCTCCATGATAAAATACACCACCAGGCCATGGCCATCGACATGAGGGACTTTCTGGGAACATGTATGTTCATTTTTTAAAACTGAAGAGGTCTGAGGCTAACCTAATGATGGCCCACTTGCATCTCTATAGTATTTTTCTAGAATTCCTTAGTAAAGAAGTTCTGGATAGCTCAACTAAGTTCAGGGCTCCAGGATATCATCGTATAGCTTTCATTGGCTGCAAAGCTTTCATCTATTTTCAAAAAAATAAAACCACATGACAACTGGCATGCATTGCGAGTCTCACTAATGATGTCAAACGAAACCAAATTCATACTGCTCATACCAGTCTGAAGCACCAGCAAGACAACAATTTTACAAAGAAACTGCAGAGACTACAAAAACCACTACAGCAGCCGATACGTCGATTAAATTCTTTATGTGGCACAAGTCATGGAACAAAATTAATTAGAACCAAAAAGCACTCTTCAAATTCAGCAATAAACACTAGTACAACACTAGCTGTATTGTAATTACAGGGACGTTATGAACTGGAATACACCAACCATACAGGCTCAACGAAGTGGCCACTCAACTAAGAGGTAGAATTTGGGCAGTTGAAATCAAACACGTAATTTGTGTGGCAGTCAATATCTCCGGATGTCTTTTGGTGGCTTGAAGTTGATGGGGTGGGTTTCTGGTGTTGCTGTTAAATCTTCTTTCCACATCTTTATAGTTTTATCTGCCTCACAGGTCACAAGCCTCGATCCACTATTATCGTAAGACAGGGCATATATACATGCTTCACTCTCCAATGATCCTGAAAATGGACAGGGATGCAGATAATCAGTGATTCTAGTTGTAAACAAACATCAAGGCCTCTAGGCCTGACACGACTGCGGGATGACAATTGCCACTAGCATTTATGATACATTAGACTATTCAGCGCCTCTCATAAGAGGAAATATTTCGTCGAAAATCAGAAAGGTGAATATCACTTATCTACTCCCTCCGTTCCTAAATATAAGATTTTAGATGTTACACATGTTGTCTAGATACATACGCAAATGAGTGAACATACACATGTAATGTGTCTAGATGCATTTGTGTACATGTGTATGTGGACAACGTCTAAAACATCTTATATTTGGAAAAGGAGGGAGTACTTATTAGCCCATCCATCAATGCAGAATGAGAAGTACTACGTACCAGGTTGGACAATAGTCTGTTCTTGCTGAAAATTATGGCCACTCTTCCAATCCCAAAACCACATGCTTCCGTTGTCCCCTGCAAAAAGAAAAACGGATGTTCCATTATAGATATATGGTCTGAACTCTGGAAACATATTAGAGATCATGAAATATTATTCTTCTATACGTGATTCCTTAACATCTTAAAAATGAATAAAATCCAGACAATATATAGGGCATAAAGAACACAACCGTAGTAAATAAAGCATGGTGGGGGAGCCCCTGAAAAAGTTGGAATAATATGACACTTTGTCACAATATATACCTGCAGTTGCCAGGACGCCATCCTCGTTAACAGCCATTGCATTTAAAATTGTTTTCTGCTGGGACCTGAAGTTAATTACAAATGAGAAGTTAAGGGCATGATCCACCATCAATATGTTGGACTGAGCGGAGAAAATAACATACATACTCTGTCCTATAACGCTAAAACGGATGTATCTAGCACTATCCCTAATACATCCGTTTTAGCGTCCTTTAGTATGGGACGGAGGGAGTATGTTGCAACAATATCAGCGTGCTAATATACTCCCAACAGTCACAGAATATATTGAAGCCAAAGTTTAAAGTGACACCAGATGGCCACTACTAGGGTAAGTGGCATGTTTCGATATTACAGATTATACTGTCACAACCGCAAGAATAACTAGCACAAATGCCTCCATAAGATTTTTCTGCAACTCAGAGATAAGAGGACCTTGACTTTGGTATTGTCCGTAAGATAGATCTGGGACATTAGAGTTCAAACTTACAGTAGAAATCCATTAGTCAACCATTTGAAAGTACACCGGGCGGAGCCAGAAATATCAAGCATTGGGTTCACTTAATTGTAATCATGGGTTTCAAGGGCAGTTTTTTATCCAAGTTCTACTGAATTTAGCTGATTTCTGAACCCAATGCTAATACTGTGGCTCCGACACTTAAAAGACGACAAAAAAGACATGCTGGTCAACGTATACTGAATGCACACATTCACAAAAAAGGCCATCAAGTAGACAGCAAAGCAGACCTAGATGTATTTTGATTATAGATAATGGAATTTGAGTACCGTTAACATATAGTTGAGTATTTGACAAACTTTTAAATCTCCGGCTATATCGGCGCTATAGCTGCACTATAGCCTGCTGGGAGGCTTTCCGTTACAGCTACATGCTTTGTACGCTAATGGTGAAATAACGCAATAGCGCCGCTAAACGAGGTTAATCGCCGCTAAATAAGGCCTCGCTATAGCGTCCCGCTCGGGCCCAAAATTTTTTGTGAAAATTTTCATCCGCCTGGCGCGGCCGCGCGGGCGCGGCCCAATTATTTCGCCGAAGTAGATAACCCACCCGCTCGCAACCCTAGCCCCCAATTCACTTTCCCCGTCTCTCCTCCAAAGAACAGAACACGAGCAGCAGCGACCATGGCGGCACGGACGACACGGCCGTGCTAGCTCCTGCTCCCGGCCACCCTAGCTCCAGATCCGGTCGTTCTGCTGATCCAGACCGTTCTCCACCGCTGCTCACCCAAGCCGCGCTCGGCGGCGACCCAGGCAGCGCCTGGGAACCAAGCTGCTCGACGCCGACCAGCTGCAGCTGCGCTGGCCGGTTCCCTGCTGCTCCTGGACTTGATCTACTATCTGCGTGTTCTGGACTGCCTCTACCACCGGCTGCAACCAAGCTGCTCCCGGCAACAATGTCGCTGCCAGGCAAGTCTCTATAATCTCTTATCTGCTTCAGTCTGCTTCAGATTGACCAAGCTGCTCCCGGCAACAATGTCGCTCCCGGTAATCAAGCTCAAGATGATGACATGCTTTCTGACAGCTCTCAGTCTGCTTCAGATTGATTGTAATGTATGCTCCTCTCTGATAACTTTCTAGTGCACTTTGATGTGTGCAAGACCGCGTGCAGTTGGGCTATTTTGTGCTGATTATTAACTTTGTCATTGCACTTCGCTGTGTGCAAGTGCAATGTGAACCTCCTGTTGTTTTTTAGAGAAAACGCAAAGGATTCTTTGCGTTTTATTTCATTGAAAAGATAGAGTTTGTTTTACATCCTCCTAGGAGGGCTACAAGTGTCTCAAGCGAATTACATGTAGTGCACGTCCCAGGTGGACGGCAGAATCACTCTCAGTCCCTTAGCGCCGGCTCTGGCCCATAGCCTCGCTTCATCCTTGATCTTCTCGACAAGGTGATGGACAGAGGGCTGTCTTCCTTCGAACACGCAGTCATTCCGGTGTTTCCACACCATCCATGGTGTCAGCAGGGTGATTGAGCCGAGTCCCTTACGCAGCTGCTTCGGTGTGTTCTGTTTTGCTTGCAGCCACCAATGCATCAGAGAGGTCTCTGAGTTGGGTGCAGGCACAGTGAACCGTAGCCAAGCAAGGATCTCATGCCAAGTCTGGCGCGTGAAGGGGCACTCCATGAACAGGTGATGGATGCTCTCTGGAACCTGGTCGCACAGCGGGCAGCGAGGCGGGTGCTGCAGGCCGCGACGCGCTAGCCTGTCTGCCGTCCAGCATCGGTCCTAGTCCGCGAGCCAGTGGAAGAATTTGACTCGAGGAGGCGCCCAGTTCTTCCAGATCAATTTCCAAGAGAAGCTGGTTACTGATCCTTGGAAGGTCGCGGCGTAGCAGGATTTGGCGGTGTATTGGCCGCTGGCAGTCCATCGCCAAACTAGCTTATCAGGTTCGCCTGTGAGCTGTGTGTGCTCTAGAGCTTGCCAAAGCATTAGGTATTGGCCAATTTCGTCGAGCCCCAGCACGCCGTGGATGTCGCGCGCCCAGTTGTTGTCGAGTAGACCTTCCGCGACGGTCCTCGCCTTGCGCCGCCGCTTGGGTATGCACTTGTATAGCTGCGGCGCAAGCTCAGAGATGGCACGTCCACCAATCCATCTGTCGGTCCAGAATTTCGCGGTCTGGCCGTTCCCTAGTGTCATGAAGGTGGAGGCGAAAAACAGCGTGCGCTCCTCAGTCGAGAATTGGAGATCGAGGCCGCTCCAAGCTCGCTCCGTGGCGGTGCGCGAGAACCAAAGCCACCGCATCCTGAGTGCGAGCCCTGTTCGCTCCAGGTCCTGGACGCCTAGGCCGCCAAGCTGGATTGGGCGACAAACGCGCCGCCAATTGACGTGGCAGTGTCCGCCATTGGCGGCGGCGCGCCCAGCCCATAGGAATCCCCTCTCGATTTTCTCGATCTGGCGCAAAGTCTTCTTCGGCGACGCGAAGGCTAGCAGCTGGTGTAGCGGGATGGCTCCAAGAACTGACTTCACTAAGGCGAGGCGCCCAGTTTTGGCCATCAGTCCCGATTTCCACGCCGGCAGCCTGGATGCGATGTCGTCCACCATGGGCTGCAGCTCCGCGGCGGAGGGGCGGCGCAGCGTCAATGGTATACCCAGGTATTTGATCGGTAGCTCCACGATTGGGCACCCAAGGCTTGCAATGACGGCCACCGCCTCGTCCGTGTCGCAATTCAGCAAGGAGGCAGAGCTTTTGCTGAAATTGACCTTCAGTCCAGATGCGTTCCCAAACAGCTGCAGAATTCCTTTGATTGCGGCAGCGTCCGTGCTTGTAGGATGACAGAAGAGCATCACGTCGTCGGCATAAAGTGATATAGCCGGGATCTCGCGTCGCGGGTGCAAGGGGTGCAAGATACCGCGTTCGATTGCACGCCTGATCATCTTTCCGAGGACATCAACGGCGAGCACGAAGAGCTGCGGCGAGAGCGGGTCGCCCTGGCGAAGCCCACGCCTGTGCCAGATTGGGGGGCCGGCCTCGCCATTGATCAGCACACGTGTGCTAGACGAGGCGAGGAGGATGGCTATCCATTCCAGGAAGCGTTCGCCAAAGCCGTACTGGCGTAAGACCTCGAAGAGGTAGGGCCAAGCGATTGAATCGAAGGCACGAGCGAGGTCGAGCTTTAGCAGCACCCTTCGTGCGCCCAGCTGGTGCAGCAACCTGGCCGACTGCTTGACAAGCACGAAATTGTCGTGCAGGCTGCGGCCGGAGATGAAGGCATTTTGGTTGCGGCTAACGAGCTCGTCCCGCTTGGGCGCTAGGCGCAGCGATAGAACCTTGGCAAATATATTTGCGATCAGGTGGATTAGGCTTATCGGACGGTAATCATTCAGGCTGCTTGCATCGGCTCGCTTGGGCAGCAGGGTAAGTAGAGCTTGGTTCAGCTTTGCGAAGCCGCGGCCGCGCATCTCATACAGCTGCTGGAACGCAGCCATAACGTCTTGCTTGACCGTGCTCCAGCAAGCTCTGATGAACTCTGCCGTGAAGCCGTCCGGACCCGGCGCCTTGCGCGCGGGCAGCCGTTTGATGGCGTTCCACACTTCTTCTTCGCTGAATGGGGCATCAAGATCGCCGAGGTCATGCTGGTCGATGAATTGAGTCATGTCTAGGGTGTGGTCGCGCCCAATTTAAGTGCCAAGGAGCGCGTCGTAGTGGTCAAAAGCCACTCGAGCTATGTCTTCGTGCTCTGTGTAAACTTGATCTCCGGCGGCGATGCTGTATATTCTGTTCTTTTGCCTTCGATAGGTGCACTGGCGGTGAAAGAAGGAGGTGTTGGCATCACCCTCCTGGAGGTTTGCAATTCGGGCGCGTTGCCGTGCCATCGTGCGCTCGAGCGATGCCAGCCCGAGGTAGGTGAGCTTGAGCTGCTTGTGGAACCAGCACTCGTGTGGCGTCAAGACACGATCTTCTTGCGTCTTGTCGAATTTTGAGATTAGTTCCCTTGCGATCGCCATCTTTCCCTTCACGTTCCCGACAGTACGCGAGCTCCAGCTCGAGAGCCCACGAGCGGTTGCTTGCATGCGCTTCATGAGTCGACTGAAGGGATCGTCGTCTGTGACCGACGTCCATGCCGTGGCGACCGTGTCGTAGAATCCGTCCATCCGCAGCCAAAATTCTTCGAAGTGAAAGCGTCTGCCCATGGCTTGTTGCGGGAAGCAATCGAGCAGCAAGGGGCTGTGGTCAGAAACCACAGAGGCCAGGCAACGCAGATGGCAGCTCGGGTGCATGTCCTCCCAGTCAGATGTACAGAAAACCCGGTCCAAATGCACTAGAGTTGGTGGGTTTTGATTGTTGGTCCAGGTGTAGCGCCGTCGAGCGAGATAGACTTCCTTGAGCAGAAGATCATTCAGCAGGCGCCGGAATCTGCCCATCATACGTCGGTTGACGATGCCATTGTTCTTGTCTTCGTCCCGGAGAATGAGATTGAAATCTCCACAGATCATCCAGGGGCCTGGGCACGTCGTGCGTATGTCGCGTAGTTCCTGCAAGAACTCGATCTTATCCGCGTCGGTTTGTGGTCCGTAAACCACCGTCATCCACCAAGCATTTCCGGTGCCAGTCGAGACCTTGGCCGTGATTGCGTTCGTAGTGAACGAAGTGTCCGTGATGGTCACTACACGGCTCCTCCAGGCCAGCAGGATGCCACCGCGCGTGCCTTGCGCCGGCAGGTAGACATACTCATCATACTCGGAACCTAATGCCTCGAGGATAACCGGCGAGCAGATCAGGTTCATTTTTGTTTCCTGGAGGCATACAATCGGAGCGCCCGCGGTGTCCGACATCGATCGCACAGCTAGGCGGCGCGCGCGGCCATTGATGCCGCGCACGTTCGACACTAAGATTCTAAGGCCGTGATCCATTAGACAGGGATCGACGGTGAGCGCTGCCACGCAGCATCTACTCCTCGCTGGCGACATCGACATTGGCTGGGACGGACTGCGGCAACTCGCGATCTACGAGCTTGGCGATGGCGGCCAGCATCGAGAAGCTGATTGGCGTGGCAAACACGCCATCATAGGCCTTCATCTCTGTTGTAGTGATCTTCTGGTCCACTCCTATGATCCCAAGGGTGCGTAGGATCTGAACCTGCGACCGGCGTTCAGCTGTGGGCGGCGCGGAGCTTCGCGCCCGCCCGTCGCGGTCGAACCTCCTGTTGTTGCTATGTAATATTAGGACAATGTCCTGTTGCTACATGTTGGTTATGTAATATGTGGACCCATGTTCGAACCTAGTTATCGTTATCTTTTATGTGGTTTAAAGTTTGTGGTTTTGTCTATATGCTGCAAAATATTTGTTTTTTTTTCATGATTTAGCAAAAACGCTAAATGGATATAGCTGCGATATATACTGATTTAGCTGCTGAAGAAGCTGCCGCTAAATAGCTTCTCCCGCTATTTAAAACTTTGGTATTTGAATGTCCCAATTACAGTTAAAGCAAATCACGAACCGTACCATGCACAAGGTGAAATAAGTACGAAAGCAAATAGGTTAACTCACAGCATGTTGTGCAAGAATTCTCCTTTGGGCAGGCTGAACTTTTTTATGTTATCCGCTGATGCTGATGCAAATGATTTCCTACACAAGAGAAGTTATTGTTCAGGTTCAAACAATGTACATAATAGGAAATAAACTAGTGGGTGAGAACCAACTCTTTCGGATGCAGTGCCATAGCCCGAACAGACTTCTTATGGTGTGTAAGAGTACACATAGTCTTCCCTGAGGAAACAAACAACTGTAATGGAAACAGAAACAAATACAGCTAAAGGAAATCAGTTGGTGAACATTGTTGAATATGATATTTGAATTACCAGCTACAAGATCCCAGAACTTGATAGTTGTATCATGTGAGCCAGTGACAACTTGTGGATCCTGAGAAAAAAAATATAATTAACCGTAGGTACTGCAATACACAAGGAAATACTATCCCAATCTACGAGCCTGGTCTAAATAATACTCCAGAAAGGTGAAAATATCAGAGTATGTAACGTATCAAGATAATTTTTTAACTGTTTTGTTTTCAAACTCAAAGTTGTCACACATCAGATTTACTAACATACAATGTGGCTAAGTATCAGAAGACTCGAATTAGAAATTTGGCATGCCCTTAAATGAAAACAATATTGAGAGCAGAAATCAGAATTACAGTGAGTCATGAAAAGTAAAATGCTATCTTACCGTTGGTCGAGCAAACACTGAACAAACTGTGTTATCATGACCGGTTAAAGCAGAAACATGTGCTTTTGTTCGGATGTCCCACACCTGTGTATGAAATTAGATCTTAGTCATCGTTGTGCTGCCAGATTTTGCATAATGTGAACTTTAAGGAGTGATTTCGTACTCTACAAACTGAATCTCGACCACCTGTCAGCAGGACATCGATTGTTGGGTGGAGAGCTAGGCAGTAAACCCCACTCAGATGCCCATGGTAAGACCGTATAACCTTTAACAGAGAATACAGAGATGATGTCATGAGAATGTCAATATGCCACATACCAAACAGGATCAAGTAATAAAACAAACCTTATTTTGTTCGAGATCCCAACATTTCACTTGCTTGTCATCACCAGCAGAAAATAAATATGTGTGCCGCTGACTGACAGCAAGTCCTACATCAATGTGCATTACACTCATCAGCTACTGAATTCTCAGACTCCACAAAAAAAACAGCATACTGAAAGGGTGATGAGTGCCTGGCGAGACTCTGCTACCCAAAACAAGACAAACTTACCACGAACTTGCTCAATATGACCAGTCAGTGTAAGCTTCAACGTTCCTGATGCAAGGTCCCATATCTACAACAGACAGTGGTCAGAGTTCAAAGGACCAATAATTGAAGTACAACAGGAAGTAGTGTGACATGTAGGGGCAGTTGGGTTTGATGGCGTCATGTACGATTGTGTACGATTGAATAGGGGGGGGGGGGGGGGGGGGATAGCCTAGGGCTTTCATAATACTTGTCCTTGCCAAGAAATGAAGTGAGATCTACTGCCCACATCAACAAAAGGAACAACCAAAAAACAAATGAAAGATTGATGTCAAATAAAACCCAATCGGCAGCTGACGCATAAATAGCTCATACACTATACATGCACTATTTTCTGGTTCTCACAGAAGTTCATCCCAGAATAGCAGTATATATATATCTTATTAGGTCCAACAAGATTCTCAAATCTGAAGATTGTATCTATCATGTAAGTAGAAGTACAGAACATTCAAAAAAGAAATGCACCTGTATTCTGAGCAACTGATAGTGCTAATAAAGGTTGTGATATCATATCAGGTATTGCATGCATACATGAATTAAACTTAAATTTCCAATGGATGAATGCAGGCTGTTGAGCTCACCTTTATTGTCCTATCAGCAGAACCAGTACAGAACCATTCATTCCCTGGATCAAATGCTATAGATCGCACCCATCCTAAGTGACCACTGATGACCTGCATACGTTAAACAAAGAATTTAACATAATTTCTTGAAAATAAAGAATGTATTTTGTCGCTAAAAGACTAAGATGCTATCGTGATCAGTCTGACTCCAAGCACACATGCAGAATATGGAGGGTTTAACCATCTTGACCAGTATAAATTTCAGAGTGTAGATATCATATTACAACTATATGCATGCCCAAAACAAAACCTTTTCCCAAGCAAAAAAATGGCACCAGTGTCAGCCTGTTAGTATAACAAACAACATGAACGATGGCACTTGAATAAAAATAGTACCCGATAGTTCTTCCAGGGAGCATGCCATGCAGGTTTAGGCCATCTACTTGGTAACCTTTCCATCAGTGCAGATGTCGAGAATCTGAAAGAGTATTAAGACATGAGCAATTCAAAGTAACAGCCAGAATGGCACATTATTATTATTATTATAAAAAAACGCAACTAATAGAATGACCAGACGGATGTCATGTTGTACAATTAATATACAGCCCTAGAAAGAAGGAGAGGCAAGTGAACAAAACCTGTCAGATGACCCAGGAATCGATAGTGTAGTTATATTTTTGCCTGTTCCTGCAGAATCACTGCCGAAAATAAAAGGAAACTTCAGTAGCAATAAAAAGGAATGGAATCAACATGTTAACAACATTCAAGAATATATGAATGCCTTACGGTGCCTTAGGAAGCATAAGTGGTGCAGGAATTATGGCATTACTTGTGCCTCCCCAGGAGCATCTTTTGTGTCTTGTGTGCCTAACAAGATAAGTGTGAGCTAAAATAAATGAAATAAAAATACTAACATGAGTTTGGAAGTTCGTATCATCCAGTCTACCCCAGTATCCATATTTTGTACAAAGTTAGATGGAAATGATAGTGGAGACGCGCAAGGGCAGCCTGAAACAATTGTTTCAACTACTCAAGTAATGTTTTACACCAACACCGAAATATATCAATAAACCAATCAGTTCCATCTGATTAATGTGGAGGAGATGATCAACTAATATACAATTGAAGTTCCAGCTTCGGTTTCTTCCATCACTTCCAATGCAATAAAACATACTCCCTCCGTCCATAAAAGGATGTCTCAAATTTGCCTAAATGTGCATGTATCTACACACTAAACTATGTCTAGATACATGCAAATTTAAAAAAAGTTGAGACATCCTTTTATGAACGGAGGGAGTACTAGTTTTCAGATGGACTGTCCTAACTTTCTTGCCTACGTTTGACATCTTCCTATGGAACATGTAATTACAGAAAACAGAGGTCTTCTGCAAGAGAAAAGGACAAGCATATGCATTTATGCTGGAATCAAATTTGCTAGGATTCCGGCAGTTTCACATGTTCCTTAAGTACCCCTTATTTCTTTTCCTAGGGTTCATTACTTGCGAGAATGAAATCACGCTCTAGCTAGTTATCGTTCATTTGAGAAGCAGCATGAGCTATCATCATCTAATAAAAAGAGCAGCAGCATTTACCTGGAAGCGCCAACGCGGTGGAAGGAGCCGCAGCACCCTTCCCCTGCACCCGTCCCTGATCAGTCGGCAGGTTCTTGACCGCGCCGTACTCCGCGTTCACCTTGCAGCTGACGCGAATCCGTTTGCTGACGCGAGAACGAGAGAAGAGAAGCAGTTTAGTGTCAGGGCGCTAGGGTTTTGGGGGTTAAGGAAGGGGTCTGCGCGAGCTGGATTACCTCTCGGCGTCGGGGGGGAATAGGAGGGAGTGGGTGGGCGCGAAGAGGTCGAGGGAGCGTTTCAGCGACTTGAGGCTTAGCTTCTTCAACGACTGCGGCTCCACCGGCTCGCCGCCCGCCGCCGCCGCCATCGCCATAGCCGCCGCCGCGGATCTCCGAGATAGTTCCGTGTGTTGTCCCGGTGTGGAGATGGTTCGCAGTGTCGGCCCAGCCACAAATAACGGACATGTATGTATATGGGCCTGACTGACCCGTTACATGCGGCTCGGCCCATCCACCATTTCCCTAACCTGGAGCTCTGGATTCTGATCGATCTGCTTCCCCACCCACGTCGCGCCGCCGCCGTGCTGCACTGCCTGGTGCTTCTCCGTCCCGCCGCGCGATACTACTCCGGCTCCGGCGCCACATGTTCGCCGAGGTAAGCTACAATCTCTGGTAGCACCGATGTATTAAGGTTGCGCGGCTCGTTGGATCCGTAGATGTTTGCGTATGCGTTGATTCGGTAGTAGTAGCATGTCATTCTGTGGTACAGCTCAACTCATCCTGAAAGAGCTTTGGTTTTCACCTCTGTAATTGTTGATTCGGTGCATAGAAGTAGATTCCGTGCTTTATTGTCATTTTTTATTTGACAATTTGTGAGCTGGAATCAATTAGGTGCCTATGCATACTGATAAACTGAAATATATAGGTCCTTCTGTTGGGTACTAATGTTCGTAGGATACTAGGATTGCTGGGGCATGTGTTTTTTTCTGGAAAACTCACTCTATTTCTGCCTCGTGCATGCTTACAGTATTCCTCTTTTCATCGTTAGATTTTTTTCACTCTAGAGAATGCAGCGTCGAATTTATGGCATAATATCTTGTTAGTCCAGCCATGCCCCAAAGCCAGTAACATAAAGCTTTCTCTTGCTGAACCTGCTAAATTTTGCATTTGGAAAAAAGTTGCATATAAACTTGAATACTATTCTCAAAGTCATAGCTACAGCCTACATGTTTAGGGTATGTTTGGTATATGCCCAATTTAACAGTATCAATTCCGTGCCCGTGACGAAACATTGGGCCCTTGTTTGATGGTTGCGTACTTCTCGCATGCCCATGCTCCTTTGGGAACTCCCACTGAACTTCCTTGCCAACCCAGGCAAGAACATGGACAACCAAAAGTACAAAACCATATCAATTATTTTGGCTAGCCAAACTTTTTATATAGTTTGGCTAGGGCTCAACCAAACACAACCTAAGATGCAACTATGCAGATCAAGATTTGTTACTCATTAGCTATTGTGTATAAGCACAAAAGATCAAGGGAGTTTCCTGGTACAACTCCTTGTCACAGTGGCGTGCTGGCGTGGTTGGAAAGCTAAATACATGCTAGATTCAGTATCTGGTTATCTGCTTTGCAGGCAACTCCTTTAGATTCGATGTTGATTTCATTTCTCCTGTTTACTATCATAACTTTCTCATGCATTTTCTCCCTTGTCTATATCAGCATCGAGAATTTATTTATACTTTGTCTAGCATCTGCCTAAATACTGTATTTCATAGTAGTGTTTGTATCCTGGTTTGAACATTGACTTCTGATGATTCAAAACATGTTTACCCATTGTTGTGTTGTCACTGCGTGCACAGGTTTTATGATTGGTAACTGAATTGCACTGACAGCGTCAACTTGTGTGTTACCTTGCAGCAGAGGAACAAGCAACGATGGTGATCCCTCCACCAGACAGGGCAGCTAGGATCGTCACTTTTCTCAAGCCCTACCTTTTGAAGATGAATTTCTCGAACAAGTTTGTTACCGCACAGGTCATCCATACCCCAACAGCAACCGTGGCGTGTTCTGCAAGCTCACAGGAGAAGCTGCTGAGACCAAACATGGAGTCGACCCGTGACGTCTCTGCTGCCGCAAAGATTGGGAAGTTGCTCGGCGAGCGCCTGCTGCTCCAGGGGATACCTGCTGTCTCCATCCACCTGAAGCGAGAGCAGAAGTACCACGGGAAAGTCAGGGCTGTTATAGATTCTGTCAGAGAAGCTGGAGTCAAGCTGTTGTGATGCCGAATGCCTCGTATCTTGAGCTGTATTGTCTGAAGTTTGGAACTTTGGTGTTTCTGAATTCAGCGCTTAGCCGTCATCCTACAGGTCAATAAAACGACTTTGTGTTGTAAGGAGCTAGACTGGTTAATCTGTAGTTGCACTTCAGGACCTACAGTCTGTTTCTATCAGCCCAGTTTATTCTTCGGGTGATACACATGCCCTTTTGCCTGTCACGCTGTTATTTATAATGCGAATCAGCGCTTGATCACGACTGGCAAGCCAATCATGTTTGTTTAGTTTTCTTCAGAGAGATGCTCACCTATCTACGGTAGCACCCGGCGCCTCGATTTTTCTTGATTTCACCCGTTTCTCTTTGAAAGCACGCTAAAATTTTCCAGGTTAGCGGTTTTTATGAGATGCTTGTCTTCAAGACCGTTGTTATACTTGCAATCTGCATCTTGTGTCCAAGGTCTACTCTACCCTATGATACAGAGCAGTCTCATCTCCCTCCAAAGTTGTTTCGCCTCTCGCATTTTCGGTGTAGTACAAATAGAATAAACTCCTACAAATTCGCAGCTAGCAACTCAGCTATGATGTCTGTGCATTTCAAGAGCGCACTGACTTCTGTTCTGGGGTCTGGTGCGGTTTGTCATACTTTGCTCTGGCGTGGATCTCAGACTGGACTAACAGTGTCCCAGAGAGCGCACGATCAGTCGACTACTGCAGTGCTGTTGTCACCGTTCGAGATCAGATCTCTGCAGTTCCTGTAAGTAACTCTAGGTTAATACAGCTGATAGCATAACTGAGTATTGAGGTCACTTCAGTACCTTTAAATCTCAATGCTAAAATAGATGGTTCGGGCATGTACCATGATAAGATGGTCTTATCGTAAACTTTCCACGTAATTGAGATATGACAAAACAACGATGTACAACCGGTTATTTTTTTAGTCATATCGCTTGTACGAAATATCCATAAATATGTGGTAGGACCATTCTTGCTAAGAGATCATGACGTCCAACGGGTTATTTTTAGTCTTATCACTTGTATCAAATGAAAGGATCGTATGCGCATCTAGAGGGTGAATAGGTACTAATTCAAATTTTGGTTAGGTAAATTCTCTATATTTGCAACTAAGGTGAAATTACCAATATGACAAGCAAGCCACTAGCAAGATACAAGATACAAGTAAAGACGGTAAAGGATAGAGGTAACCGAAGTGAAGCACGCGGAGACAAGGGTATAATTCCTGTAGTTCCATCCTTTTGAGGGGAAGTACGTCTACGTTGGAAGAGTGTGAGTTTCATTACAACAGGCTTGCTCAACGCCACAAAGGACTACCCTATTCTCCGCTGAACCGCACCACAAAGAATTGGTTCACCTTCCACTATCGGTAACCTTCAAGGCGGAAACCGGAGTCTTTACAACAAGTTTGGGCCACGCATCCACAACTGAATTGGAGGCTCTCAAATCACCACAATCTGTAATGTGAGAACAGTGGTCTAGGTTTTCCCAATGAAAACCCTAGGCTCGAATCCCTTAAATGAATGAGGGGAAATGTAAATCGCTTGGGTGAGAATGTAGATCTTGCTCTTCTCCTTCGATCCTTCAAAGATCAGCAAGTTTGGGTGGGAGGAGGAGGAGATCTTCTAGTTTTGGTGGCTCTTAGAGGTGTTCTTCTGGTTTGGTCGAGTTGTATTGAGGTTGAAGATGAAGTGGTTATAAATACCATTTCCGAAAACTAGCCGTTTGGAGCCGTCACATGAATTTTGGGGTTGGATTATCCGCTTCAAGTGGGGGCCGAATTATCCGGTTTCTGTCATATTCCGGATTCTCACCCAAATATCCTGCCAAAATATGCGGGCATTCCAGAGAGCCGCGCCTTCGGGCGCAAACTTTCCTTAGCAAAAACTCCTTGGGGCGCAAACTTTTGCCTAACACACAAAACCGACAAGGGATTAAGAAATGTTCTTTCAATCTCGCTCTTTTTGGTGTTAGATGACAACACTAGGATTTGCAATAAAACACAAGACAAATAACATCATGTTTTCAAGAAAATAGAGAAGCTCTCCCTACATGTGTTCATATAGGTAATTTGCATTGGAATACAAATACACAACATATAGGTTCGGAGCAACCCCACGGATAATATAGAAACATGATATGACACAACAATATATTTGCATATAGGTGAGACATATCAATAAACAAGTTGAGACTTTGAGAAAGAGATCATACCTTATGCATAAGAGTGTATAAATTATACCAATGCACAATAAAATGATAGTCTCAACAATAGATAATTCTGAAAACCACACAAATAGCAAATTTAGCAAGCAAATAAGTTTTTTAACAAGTTAAGATAAATGGACACAAGCTCTCAAGAAATGATAAAAGAGCAACGTTTGTGCCCGACCCTTGCAAGTCCACGGAGAATCCTAACAGAACTACTTCTCCCCCTTTGACATCGAGACGCCAAAAAGGGAAAAGAGCAATGCTACGCCCCAAGGAGTCACTCAGAGACCTCGTCTTCCTCAGAAGCATCATCTTCGCCCTCATCATCCTCTTCATCATCATCATCATCATCATCATCATCGTCGTCGTCAGGGATACGAGTGGAAGAAATAGGCGCTGCAACACGATAGAGTTCCCTTTCCATTTCAAACCATGGATACTGTGAGGTGTTCCACTTGTTGTAGATTTTGCCTTTTGCGCGCAGACCACAGAAAATGTTATTTCCTTCCGAAATTTTGCACGAATGTTGAAACCTTGTATATGTTTGTCACCAGTTTGTTTCATATTTTTTTCAAAATGTTTTCATATTCTTTTAATTTTGTAAAATATAACAGGAGCATATGCAACCGGGAGCCAAAACGCCTTGTCCATGATATACAGAGATGATCTCTTAGCTACTAGAAGACAAGTCTATTTTTTTCTCTCCTCCAATTGGGCAATTATCCTATGTGCCACTACTAAGATAAGACCATTGCACATGCCCTTAGATGATCACACGGTCTATATGTCACACTGATCAACGAGCTGCTAAGATGGAACTTAACTCCTTTTGTTTCAAAGTATAAGATGGGGCTTAATGTGGAGTGCATCACTGTGTTAGTGCGTGCGGAACAGAGGCCGGACATACATCCTAATAGAGTTCTGGGCATGGCATATCGATCATCTCGCATCAATAAAGTTTTCCTTCTAAATAGGAATGTTCCGTGGTCGTAGTTAGAAAAAATATGGCCCACAATATATACATGAATATACGCGATTGTCTTGAGGTAGTCAGGCAAGGTGGTGTAAAGGTCTAAGCACAAGCTATCATGGGTCGAACCCTGCCAGGTGATGATGTCGCCTTTGCCCATTGTGGAAGAACCAAAATAATCGAAACATCTTTCTTTCTCTTTTCCCTTTATATAACGAGAGACGTTAAAGAAGAGAACATGGTTCTCTCATTGCACACAGGCAAGCTCAAGGTACTTCCTCTTTCCACTCTATTGCTTTTGCATCTCTGGCGGGAGGGGTGGTGAACCCCCTCGCTCTCAGCGTGTATATATTGGTTTTCATCGGATCAGGTAGCTGAGCTAGCATTGGTGTCAAATAACACCGATTACTTTAAACTAGTCTTCTTTAAAACTAGCAAACTACCCTAACAAATATGTATTGACACCACTAACTCAAAAGAGTAACACCATTGTTAAGTTTTACTCGTTCCACCCCTAGGGACGACGATCTGAAGGTGGGATGTCTTGTCAGCCGCTTGCTTACCTAAACTCACCCCTTCTCCACAACGTCTATCCCATTTCCGTTCCGAGTCCGCCCCATTTCCAACTGAATCTGTATAGGTATATCCACATTTCAGTCTATAGTTGGCCATTATCCATCGGTTCCAAATCTGAAGAAAAAATATGGTAAAAGATATCGTACAAGCAAAACATAATATGATCTATTTACACCCCTATGTGTATTCGTCGAATTGGCAAGGTTAGGTTTGCTTGTGTATTCTTTGCGTCGGGAAGCTCAATGTACCCACACGGTAGTCAGCGAGGCAAAGTAGGCGACCGTACATCGAGTTTTGCCCCCTTTATCTCGTTTGCACGTTTGCATGTACAAGGAGGAGGCTGGAGGATCTCTTACAAGAGCTGACCGACGTGTGCTGTCTCTAGCGGCAAAATAGAGCCACAGCGGGACACTGGTGTGTAGATGTACACCCATTGCTAGGACTGGAATTCGAGCTGAGCCGCGCTTAAAATCTCACAACTGACGAGTCGAGTTCGGCTCGATTCATTCAACAAAAGAGTCCAGAAATGAAACTCAGCTCGACTCGGTAACCTCGCGAGTAGCCTGTTTAACTTGCTCGAATACAAAGTGTGGATTTTTTCATATATTAGTGTCAAACTGTCAATATTTTTTGCACCGATAATGGTGTAGAGGTTTTATTTTCAGCATTGATCTACCTTCTGACTAGCGATGTGAAATTATAGAAGGACCATCATTGCTCTAGTTCAGAATTAGTAGGAAAATTACCAGCGTTTTAATATGCGTGCATATTTAACACTTGTAATGCGTTAAACGGGTTAAACGAGCTACTCGCCAGCTACTCGTGAGTAGTTTGATCAACAAAAGAGTTCATATCCAAAACTCTGCTCAACTCGTGAGAAACCTAGTTCGAGCCAAGCCGAGCCGAGTTACGTGCTACTCATTTAACTCGCGAGTTTTGAGTTTCAATTCCAGCCCTACCCATTGCTCAGCCTAATGACAACCAGCCCACTCAGCCTTCAAGTAGCCAAACAAGCAAAAATCCATGATAAGTTCAGACTTTACATATGCATTTCAACCACTAATATATGATGGCATCACGAACACATTACACATGAACGAGGTAAGTTCGACAATCAGCATGGAGTGCGGCTGAGTAGAAAGTCAGCTAGATTCGTGGCCATTACATCAGTTAAGGGGAGGTTGACATAGGCTTGGAGGTATGAGGGGTTGCATCGATTGATATTCAAAATCACTGACATTACATTAGTGGATCTACACAACAAAAGGAAGCCCTCAACCAACCAACCGAAGAGGTGAAGCCCAAGGCATGAGATCCAACGTGGCAACTAGAGTTAAACACGTTAAGATATATCCCCTCCGTTTCTAAATGTAATATATTTTAGTCTTTTTTTCTTCAGAAAGTGTATTTTGCTCCTAAGCACCAGATTCCGATGTTTTCAAAAAATCAAAAAAAAATATTTACAAGTTTTACTGAAAACAAATCCGGATGTAGCGAATGATGTATCCCACAAATGTGCCAAATATCAAGTTCAAAAACTTTGTTTTTTGTGCTACAAAAAAATGACAAAATCGGATAAATTCGGAGATTTGAATATACATATTTAGATCTACACTTTCATTTTTTTTTGCGTAGCCTAAAAAGCAAATTATTTGATGTTTATGTTTTGCAAGTTTGTAGGATACATCATTGGCTAAAATCAGAAATTGTTTCAGATTTTTTTGAAACTTGTAAATATTTTTTCGGTTTTTGTAGATCAGCAGAATCACCGGTCCTCGAGAGCACGAAAGCTCCTCTTTTTTCCATATTCATATGTATTATATGTATCTGGACAAGTTTTATTATATTTGTTCACTCATTTTATTCTGAACCTAGTGAAAATGTAAAAGATCTAAAACAATTTATTAATCCGTAGTTCCATGGTGTGTGCATTGATGGGTTTCGAGTTGGGCCACACCGTACCTTCTGGTTACTGAATGATGACAAGACGTTCGTAGTATTCCATGGGGTTTGTTTAACCAATTGACCTTGTATTTGTGAGAAAATTAGGGCTGGAGCTATTCGGCCTACCCTCTATTTGTTTGCCTTATCGATGGTGTCATTCACATTCACAGTGCATATATTTGAACTCGTGAGGAAAAAGGAAGAGTAACTGGCATACCACAATTATTGTGGGACATTATTCATGCGACGTGATCTTAACCATTTTGTTGTAATTGTTGTTATTTTGATTATCACAAAACGCGATTTGTTGGATTATTTAGCAAAGGGAATATGAATCTTAAAAATATTGTTGGAATGACATACAAGACTTGTTGCGCAATGTCAAGTAAACATGGATCATTCATTCTTTGACGATCTCAACCTTCAACTGCTTGGTGAAAGGTAATCTATTTTGATGTTATGTGTTAATATTTAGTTTTGTAGGTTTTTATCATTTACAAAAGAAACATGGATATCATTTGTATACGGAATATGAATATTTTAATGCATGTCATGCATTGAAGGAAGACACATGGCTAAGGAAATTTCTTCATGAACTTAAGGTCGTAGAAAAGTGAAACATAACCTATTACTTTGTGATAATATAACTTCAAAGGTCATAAAGTTTTACATACAACCGTGAGTGCACTGAAGGAAGGCATTAATGTCTAACCATGTTAATTGCATGGGAATTCACTTTGCTGAAATAAATTATTTTCAGTCAAGTGGGAGATGTAGAAATTTGTGTCTATCAGCATTTTATATATCTACTATATTGTCCGGAATAAAACTTCAGTGAGAAATTATCATGGAAATAACATGGTGATACCCACAAGTATAGGGAATCGTTGAAATCTTCAATGTGTAAGTATTAGTATCGATCCCACGAGGAGTAGAAGGTATAAGTATTTATCCTCTCAAGTAAGAGTGTCACTTCTCTTATTATCTATGCACTAGACAAACTAAAATGATTAAATGATGCAAGTGTTTTTGGGTTTTTGGCGTAGAGTTTGCAATAAAGTAAAAAGCTGAAAATAAAATATGACAAGTGAAAGCTCTCAAAGAGAGAAAGCCCAATCCTCTATGCAGCAAGAGGACAAGCTCAAGTGTGTGTTTCTTATAGGTGGAAAACGTTACCAAGGGCTACCTAGACTTCATGGCATAAATATTTCTAGAACAAAAAGGTAAACATTTTGTCAAGTTTTAATCTTCTTTGGACGGAGCCATAATTAGGGAAAGCTAAATAAATAAACTAAACCCACTTATGATGGTTCTTATGGCCAAGTAAATGACTGCACAAGAGTTATTAAGACATAGAGTCCCACCATAGCCTTAAACTCTAAGGTCCCCGATACTAATACCCTCATAATGCAACTTCATAATTCGGTCTCAGGTTTACATGTCCTCCCAAGTCTCCCTCACTCCATTACACTACGGTGTTCTCCTATGAGTCCATATAGGTGAAGTGATGTGCAGTCGACGTTCGCACAACACCATCATAGAATTACATAAAAGATAAAAACTAGACAAAATACCAACACATGTCATATATAAATCATTGCCAATTCATCCTATGCCCCCAGGAACATGAGAGAACTACTCACAACGCAAAGACATGATATGATTCAATGGTATAAGTGATACAACACAATATGAAAATATAATCTCACCCCCAAACAATGACAAGTAGCCAATCATACACATGTAGAATAGCACTTAAACAATAGCTAGGGTTCGAACAATCTCAAACTATGAGGGGGATGAAGTGGATCACGAAGATGGTGATGGAGATGGTGCTGGTCTTGACGGTGGTGTTGATGGAGACTCCGGAGGGGGGATGGAGGAGCCTTCCGGAGGTGATTCCGGCGGCGTTTCCCCCCTCCGATCTTCTCCGGCGGCAGCCTTCTGTCTCCTGTTTTGTGGTTTTGTGTTTCTCCGCCGCCTCTCGCGAAACTCCTCGGGGGACTATTTTTATAGTCGGTTTTAGGTCAAGACGAAGCCACGGAGACGAAAACGGACGGCATCGGAGCCACGAGGCCCAAGATGGGGGTCCCACGCGGCCAAGGAGGGCCCTCCTCTTTTGGCCCTCGGATCTCCGTTTGTTCGCTTCCTTCGCTCCTACGCTTCGTTCCTTCCAAAAACTGACACCCATAAAATATTAGGTCATTTGGACGTCGTTTGGGTCCCTGAAACATAAAAATATAGAAAATAGGGTTTTCTGCCAGTGCAGGGTTAATTCCAAATAAATGGGGAAACTGTGAATTATCCCCTAAAATCATTATAAAACATAAATATAACCCATATATGATGCAAATAAGTTGGAATATCAAGTAATAAAATGTAAAGTTCATGTATGCATTTTACATGCATCAACATCCCCAAGCTTAACCAATACTCGTCCTCGAGTATGAAGGTGATAAAACTAACATGGACTTTGCATTTTAATACTATCAATGGATATCAAAGATGATTACTATTGCTACATAAAGTCAAATGATTCATTCTCAAAGGAGTAGCAATATACAAGATAGATTATAAAGTGATATCAAATATTCAATGAAAGGATGTTCAATGATAATTCACAAAGTGTAACATAGAAGAAAGCACTATGGAACAAATGTATGCATAATGAAAAGTAAAAACATCCTATAATGGTCATAGAGTATTCTTGTAAAATCTGAATATAAAAGTGGACACTTTGGAAAGATAGATAAAAAAGTAGAGGTAAAACATGCAAAAGTTTCATCTAGCTTCCAAATGCTTCTACTTAAGTTAATGTTTGCAATGTGGTATCCATTGGTGTGGAGCTCTCATTACCCCTATCATAGCATCTTGAATGGTTAAGTTTAAAGTGAAAGCAAATATGAGTAATGTGCTTGACAAAGTATGGGTTGAATGCCTCATGCCCCGTGAATACGAGTACCTACACCACGGTGTTACTCAACTCGGGCCACAAAGCAAGTTCAAGTTAAAGTCATTGTAAGTAATATAATAGCGTCATCAAGAGCGTCAACTGGGGTACCTCTTGTCCCAGGACATGGAACAAGCCCATGTCAAAATGACAAGACAAACAAACAAAATGAACAATCTCAACACCCTTTTTATTTACTATTGGTATAGCTTTTTATTGTGAGGTGCATCACTGAAGGTTCACCATAGCATGTAAGTAAATTTCCACCATGAATGATGCATGGCTTAGATTAGCGGCCCAGGCGTCTCTCTAGCCATTTATACAAACTCATTAAACTTACTAAGTTTTCGCATTTATTTGGCACCATGATAAGCATCCATAAACAAAAGTACATGATATCAACTAAATATAATTAAGAGCACGTTGAAAGCTTGCCATGTGACAGCACATATGAGCTAACTCCCAACCAAGACTCTTGTCAAGCTCACAACTTCATAATTTTAATCACAATGGGTCATGTTTATTAAGTGCAATAAAAGTAAGGTGTGCATCAAGTTCGTGAGAGCTCTTTAACCAACTTTTCCCATAACAATCAATAACATAAGCATTTTAATTCAGAAGTATAGATAATACAAAATAACATGATAAACATACTCGGAATAGCATAAAGCTAATAGGTAGATATGGTGGACTCACTGGAAAAACTTTGGTTGAAGGTGTTGGAAAACAAGTTTTTACTTGTTGGAATTTTTGGGCTAGCAAGAGGGAGAAAGTTGACCGTCTAAATGCATGCATAAGTGTCCATAGAACTAACCAATCCATGTTAAACAAAGTAAAGTAACATTCAGCATCAAAACATGAATAAGAGATAGCTCTTGATAAAACACTTGCAAATTAATACTCATTAAAAAGCACACGAATCATGCAACTATATGTATCTTTTTGAATCAACTCAAACATCCCTTTCCCAATCTTTTTAATAGCATCCAACTTAATTCAACCCAAAATTCCAGTAGCTTTCTCGTAACATAAATGATAGTGGTGGTCTCAAGACAAACAAAAATCAAACCGAAATAAAAAGCAAATAAAGGACGCTCCAAGTTTATGTGATAAAGTGCATTGATCGAAAAACAGAAGTTAGACGTGTGCAAACCGAGAGTGTGTTGGTCCAGTGGGGTTGTCTTCACATCCCCAAGCTTATGGTCTTCACCATCCTTGGATAGCTCTTGGTGCATCTCCTCTAATCCCTGTGAAAAAACTTCAAAACACCGTTTCTCCCATTTCTTTTCTGTGGGGTGACATTAGTAGTGATAGACAAATGAATTGCTTGCTGCATAAAATCCTTAAACAAAAATTCATATGAATGTCCAGAAAGTATATAATGTTGTATGCCTACTTATAAACTCAATTGGATAAAAAATATTCAAGTTAAAAGTTCAAAGAATGCATCAAACAAAATGGGACAGAATCTGTCCAGAAAAACAGCAGCAGAAAAACACATTTTTCTACCCTACTTAAATATGTCGAAAAATTCTAAAAAAAATTCATGCTTACAGAGGATGAAAAGTTGCAACTACAGTTCAAATATCAGCTCATTCGGAGTTACAAAATAGGAATTAAAAATCATACCGTGCACAGATTCGTGCTGGAATAAAATCTCCGAATACAATAAGCAACTTTTTCACCCCAAAATGGGTAAAACTTGGCACTTTATTAAAAATTCCAGAAACAAAACTAAAAACTAAGTCTCTTGTTACAGCAAGAGGACACAAAGAAAACCAAAAGCAAAAACAACCGGGTTGCCTCCCGTAAAGCGCTTTCTTTATAGCCATATAGCTAGGCTTACTTACTTGGTATCAAGATGGTTGGAGTGAGGTGGCTTGGCATCCCCAAGCTTGAATTCTTGTACTTATTTGATATATGTAGGGTGAGCCTAGGGGTAACATCCCCAAGCTTGAGTTTTTGTCCCTCTTGATCTTGTTCATCACCCTCAACTCTTCCACTTGAAAATTCTCTTTACACAAAACTCATCATAAAACTTGATTAGAGGGGTTAGTGTCTCCATAAATTAAATCCACATAGGTATAGCAAAGACATATCATGAGTTGATTCTAAACATTAATTACTGTTACTATGGTTGTGTATTGCTCTTTGATCAATAGAACCACACAAAACACAAGTAATGAGAATAATGCAAAATAAAGACAGAATCTGTCAAAAACTGGACAGCCCGTAAAGAGTCAATTTTTAGAGGCACTTACGTTGCTCAAATCAGAAAATTTTGAACTAATGAAATGTGTAATAATAACTGAAGATTGCTGTCGTAAAATTTCAGGTCAAAATTCTTTTCTGTGATTTTTAACATTTTTCGCAGTGAAGCTTAGGAATCTGTTTTCTGGACAGCCATGATAGTTTTAATGATGCTCACATAGGAACAAGAATTAAAATGCAAAAGAGAGCATCAAGAGAAAAATATGAAACACTTTTAAGTCCAACCCACTTCCTATGCATTGGGATCTTGTAAGAAAATAAATCATTGAAACACAAAGCAAGTAGCATAGGAAGATAAAACAAGAGCAATTTCAAGACTTTGAACTTAAAGAGAGGAAACGTAATAATATTGAAATGTTTAGAACCATGTTTTCCCCTCTCATAATAACTTTCAGTAGCATATGAATGAATTCAACAATATAATTATGACATAAAGCATGTCTTTCATGATCTACAAGCATAAAAGTATTAATACTCTCCACATAAGTAAAATCCTTCTTATTAGTGATAGTGGGAGAAAAACATTCATAATATCATTGTAATCATCATATATAGGAGGCATATCATAATCATAATAAACTTTATCCTCAATAGTAGGTGGACTGAAAATATCACATTCATCATTGTAATCGTCATAAATGGGAGACATAGTATCATCAAAATAATTTTTTCTCCTCTATAGTGTAATCAGGAGAATTCAAAGACAAAGTAGGACTCTCATGAGTGAGAGTATTGTCACAAATAGCAAGTATATCATCTTTATTCCCACATAATTTAGTAACAAGTTCTAACCATGGAGGATTATCAAGCAAAATAGGACCATCATCTGGAGTACTATCATAAAACATGTCTAAACCATACTCCTCGTCATTTTTAAAATTATTATCAATAATTTTCTCATTAGACATAGGTTTATATTTGTAACATCCTGATTTTTACGGGTTTAATTTTTTTAAAGCAAAGGATGTTACGACATGATAATAAAATAAATATTTTATTCGTAGTCGATAATATTATTCCAGCGTGGTTTGAATTGAATTTGGAAAATACAAGATATTGATTTTTATTGCGTTTGAATTCAATTTGCCATTTTCCTCCTTATTGGTTTATCTGAAATTTTGCTTTTGAACTTTGGCCTCTCAACACACACGTGCATGCGTTGGCTGTAGCCATGCATGGCACATGCACATGCACGTACTGAACTGATCGATCCTTCCCCAATCTCTTTCTTTTTCTTCCCTTGTTCTGGACGTACTGCACCCAATTGATCTCTCTGTTCTTCTTATTCTTTTTCTGACGACTACCGAAGCAATCAGCTAGCGCAGGAGGCCGGACCAGCAGCTCGATCGACCAGGCCCAGCCGCACTCGCTCGATGCTCTACTCGTACGCCCACATGAGATGTAGTCCCAGCTCAACACGCCAGGAACGCATCGTCTTCGTCTCTCTCTGTACTCTCAACGGACGCATGCGAGCAGTAAAGGAAAGATCAATTCCCATCCGAAACTGCCGCTACTGCCTCTTAATCGGCAATGAATTGCAATTCCTCCGCTCTCAGCTTCTCTATCTAAAGGCTCAGACCCGATGCCTCGAACGTCCTCTTCATCTCACGCCACACCCTGAACCATGGGCTCCCAATCCATCTAATTTTCCCCGGTGAACTGACGAACGCCGTTCGCGTTCCCGGCAACTGCAACCACGGGAGGCCGATATTCTGCGCCAAGAGTACGGCGTGGAGGAGAAGGATTGATTCTAAGGACTAGAAGCTCAAGCTCTTCATCATATTCGACGCAACCTGCAAGTCCATCTATTCACTACATCAACTTCCCTCAACAACTGCATTCAGCTCGGTGAGCACAAACGTATTTCCTTGCACACAATCGTTAGTTCCATAGATTCCTATCAGGTAGACATGGTTTCCCGCTTTTGAGTTCTAGTTGGTCGTGCGGCCGTAGATCCGATGACACCCGATGACATTGACATGTTACCCTGCCTTCCACACCTTGGACCTTCGTGATCCCCACATACCAAACGTCCCTTATGACCATAGCAATCCAGCCGTAGTGTTAGTTCTCGTATATCTACGTTAGTTTACAAAATTATATTAAAAACATGTATGCATTCGGTATTGAATTTGTTACCTTGTGGAACGTAGGTAGCTTCATTCCTTATATTTGTATATGCCCAGTTTAGTGTTTGCATGTATGTTATTCCGTAGGTTTGCTTAGTTCAGTAGTAACAGGTTTATTTGTTTACGGTCGCATGTTCAGTTATAGATTCATTGAGTAGAATTAGGTAATGTTGCCACTGTTCTCATTAGTGTTGCTGCTGATTAGTTGGTACGGCTTAGCTTCTTCTGTAACTATGTTAGTTCTGTTGTTTCGTTATCTAGTAGATTGATCTCTTGTTGTTAAGCTAGTTTCATTTCGTGTCTTCCTTCCAAGTATAATTGGTGTTAGCTAGACATGCTTAGCCTACAGTAGTGTTTCCATGTTTAATCCATGCTTAATTCTGTTTTGTAGTGACCATGCTCTTTTCTTGTTGGTTGTTTATATGATGTGAGCATAGGATAGTTGTTTCAGTACTTTGTTGTCGCATGAGAACTTGTAGGCTTTCTGTTAGAATGTTTGTGCATTGCATACTTATACAGTACCACCTATAGTGGCTATATTATATAAATACTATTTTTTTTAAAATATAATACTGTTAGTTGGAAACGGTAGACGAACCGACGCACCTTGAACCATCGGAACCTTGCTAGCCTTCTTTGGGTTTATTCGACACCTCTTTATTCGAGCTTATTTCATCGTATTGCTTTTATTTATTTGGTTTACAATTGCTTTGATACGACGAGTAGGGAGTGACGTGGTTGGACGGATATAATCAACTTATTGAAGAACGTGGTTATAATCAGCTTACTGAAGAAGAATAATAAGAAGAAGATTCGTCAACGAAGGCATGCCCCCCCTCTCATGTTTTTATCCTATGTTTTTAAAATGGGGCATTATTTATTGTTTTAAAATTATGCATGCTATTTTCAATTTACTGGCGTGTCGATTGACACACCAGCCTGATCCGCTTGTCGCCTTATATACTTGATACCATGAGTAGAAATTATATAGTAATCCTGTAGAGTAGAAATGCTTAGCCATGCTTAATATCCAGTAGGATATCTTTATCTTGCCTCTTTGGAGGAATTGGTTGACCCTTGGGTCACAAACATCTTTCTGAACTTGATGAGCTCGTTGAGCTTGGCTGATAAGCCGTTGTTGCTTCCTCTACTCTACCTTCTACTCTGGGTGAAATTTACCATCTAAACATTGGCGCGGGCGACTGCTGGATCAACTGATGAAGGAGCGATTGGCTGCCCTTCACAAGCTGAAGGGGCAATCCGTCGTCCGTGCCGCATAAGGGCCTAATAAGTCTCGGATTTGAAGATTGTGACCACCGTACAACCACATGCTAATGGGCTCTGGCTGGGTCAAGTAAGTTAGTCAGCCTTTGGTGTCGATGTCGCTGTACCGCAGATGGGGTGTCTGCCTACGGGAGAACCTTCGGCACAGATGGGGGGACCGGTTTGGGGACGTACTCTCAGTTCCGGCGCCATACCCGGTGGGCATGTCACATCTTTGGGGGATCTAGCTAAAAGACCTTGTCACGAATTCTCTATTGCTATGCTAGCGACGGCTGGTTTCAATTAGGCGAGTTTGTGACATGTGGTGAAAGTGTACCACCTCTGCAGAGTGTAAAACTATTCGAATAGCCGTGTCCACGGTCATGGACGACACATGAATCTTTCTCGACATACAGGAACCCTGTTTTGCTACTTCCCTCTACCCCTATTCTGGAATCTTATGGAGAACGTGAGGTGTCGAGGACACTCGCAATGATGAGAAACATTACACTGAATACAAAACCTGTTTTCATCTAAAATCGTTTTTATCAAAACTACTACATATGGTATTGCAAACAAAATTAGCTTTTATGCAAAAGAACCATATAGCCTTTCTTTGAAGCCACATGTAGCTATTATAGGTTTTGCATGAGGGGGCACGCTGAGTACATTATTATGTACTCATCGCATTGCTTTTGTTGATTATTCAGATCACTACGAAGAAGAAGACTACGACTACTACGACGATGCTTAAGAGTGAGGCCTCGTGGACTACATCGACTGCATGTGGCTAGATGGAGTCACTTCGCATTTATATTTCCGCTGAGCTTTCTGATTGTAACAAATGTCACAAGACATTTCGCTATTGCTATTCAAACTATGTAACTGTACTTTTTGTACGTTCTGCAATGGTATCATTTCGCTGTGTTGTCAACATTGATCTTGGGATTGACATGATTACACAGGAGGTCTGGAAGTGTAATTCCGGTCATCACAGAAGTGGTATCAGAGCCGACGTCGACCTAGTCACGTGGCCTTAGATAGAATGGAAAGCCTTTAGTATGTATTTTAATATAAAAAAATATGTACCAAAAAAATATATATATAGTTTTCTTGCTGTTGCTTATCTCTCATATTTACTTTGCAATTACAAGATTTTTTTATCTTGCTAATTATTCTCATCTTATTCAAATGTGCGTAGATGGCCGTACCTTCAACCCGCCATATCGAGGAGTTCGGAAACCTGGGACAACAGTTCAGAGACATGCTCACAAGGTTGGGCTATGAACGTGACCCAGAGGCGACTGGTCACACTATCCACACAGTGTGGAATGAGGAAATCATTCGTGTTGATCTTATAGTGTACCCCAATTCGAGACGTCGCGGACGCGGCCCAGGGACTAGAGGACACCGGTTCACTGCGGATGGAGAGGATTTTGAGGATGCGACCATCCGTGCTATTCACCGGGCGCTGCAAGAGATGGCGGGTATCTATCAAGATGATCTTCGCTACACGCCTTTCCGTTATTTCGCCTACCGAGATGATGGAGGAGTGCTACGTCAAAACAGAAGGTACCAGCAGGAGGACGACCCCGCACTTGTTCGCATGGCGTCACTAAACTTTGGATTGGAGCGTCGCATGGTGGCGGTCACGGCTATGCTGGAGGAGGCCCGTCATCTGTATCACCACTACCAGGAGCGCGTTGAGCACCTAGAAGAGAGGTTGGCGGAGGCTAACACCACTTTAGTTGCTGTTAATGCTGCTCGTGAGACTGCTGAGGCTGCTGCGGAGCAAGCCATCGCCGCGACGCACATGGGCGACACTACTACAGGGACTATAGTCATAGGCGAAGCACTGGAGGAGATGCCGCAGGACGTTGAAGCCCCTGTACCACAACAGAGAACCAAGTACCATGCACGCCTGCGTGTTACTCAGAAGAAGAAGTGCCACCGTGTGAAGAAGCGCCGCCTTACACTTCGTGCCATCGCGCCACCACTGCTCGCTCTTCCAGCACCATCATCAGAACAAGAGGAGCAAGCCGATCAGTCTCAGGAGGAGGCCGAGCCTGAAGAGTTGGTCCCTGCTACACCAGAAGCTGACGCAACTGAACCTTCCTCCGAGCTTCACTTCGTTCCAGCACCTGCACATCCCTACCCAGGACCAGAGCAGTTCGGATTTCTGGACGAGTAGTTATCCTGTAGTGAACCATGAGAGAGTCCACCTAGTTTAATAAAATAAGTGAGGAACCGTTAGTTATTTTCCTATATTGTTTGTCTAGTAGTAGACTATACCGATCCATACATGTGGTATAGCTACTATTTTCCTGGAACCTTCGTGCGTGTGACTTTTGATGAATATTTTTCCCTGGATTTTTATGATTGATTTTGCTGGCACTTACATGTTGGGTTTTTGGGGATTAGATTTTTTTTTTCCCTCTCGTCTATTCTAACTTTGAAGCGACAACAGGATGAACGGAAACAGAGGTCGTGGTCGCGGAGGACGCGGACGTGGCGGACGTGGTGGCCGTGGTGGACGTGGTGGTCGTGGACCAGCGTTTGAAGAAGACTTTGTTGAAGGCGAAGTTCATGACACGGACACTGACACTGACACTGACAATGAGAATCAAGACATGCCACCACCACCACCGCCACCTGACATGGCGCAAATGATGTTTATGCAGACGCAGATACTGCAACAGCTTGCTGCCAACATAGCTAATCAGAACCAAAACCAGAATCAGAATCAAAACCAACCTCCACCACCATCTAAGTTGGCAGAATTTATGAGGACGAAGCCACCTACCTTTGCAGGATCACCTGATCCTATAGAAGCAGATGACTGGCTGAAGGACATCCGCAGGAAGCTCAATTTGGTTAACGTGAATGCACAAGATCGTGTGAAGTTTGCAGCGCACCAACTCACCGGTGTGGCCGGAGATTGGTGGGAGAACTATTGTGAAGCGCACGATGATGCCGAGGGCATTAACTGGGCTGAGTTTTCAGAAGCTTTCCGCACGGCACACATTCCTCATGGTCTCATGGAGCTGAAGAGAGATGAATTCCGAGCTCTCACTCAAGGAAAGATGTCAGTTTCTGAATACTGGGACCGTTTCACCCAACTATCCCGCTATGGGAAAGCTGATATTCCCACTGAGGCGGACAAGACTGCTAAGTTTCTGAGAGGGCTGAATCCAGGTCTGAAGGATAGATTGGTCTCACATGACTTCCCCACTTTTCAGAGCCTTGTCAATAAGGCTATCCTTCAGGAGAACTCAAGGAGGGAGCTTGAGGAGCTCCGCAAGCGTAAAGCACCACAGGGTCATCCTGGTGCGGGAGCTCGCGCCAGAAGGTTAATGTCAACCCTGCTTATCGTGGAGCAACTGCTAAACCGTCAAGGCCAAACACTAACTATCAGCCCAATGCATACCGTACTCCAAGAGCTGAAGTTGGGGGAAATCATGCCAATACTGCTGGGAGGCCATGTTACAATTGTGGTGAAGAAGGTCATTTTTCTGCTGCATGTCCGAGCAAGAAGAACACAGGGCCAACGCCAGTGAAGTTTAACTTGGGGTCCGCAGCTAAAACACCGGCAGTAGGACGTGGACGAGCCATACTTGCTACCCCGGCAGGCGCGCCTCAGGCATCAGGTCAGCCAGGACATGGTCGAGTCAACCACATCACGGTCGAGCAAGCTCAAGAAGCTCCATATGTGGTTCTTGGTATGTTTCCAATCAACTCATGTTATGGTTCAGTACTTTTTGATTTCGGAGCTTCCCATTCGTTTGTTTCCAAGCAATTTGCTGAAAAACATCATTTGAAAACTGAGGGTATGAGTCGAGCAATGGCAATACAATCACCCGGGGGAATTCTTAGGACTGGTATAGGTTGCCCCAATGTGATCATAGCGATTGAAGGGGTAGAGTTCATAGCAAACCTCATCGTAATAGACTCCAAAGGGTTAGATGTCATTCTGGGCATGAACTGGCTGGAGAAACACAAAGCCATGATTGATTGTAGCCTTAGGGCTGTGTCATTAACAAGTGATAAGGGAGTTGTGGTAAACTACAAGCCCGAGTTCGTACCAAACACAGCTGTGGAGTAACCACACCGAGGAAGAAGCAATATGGAACAATAAGATGCTATACAAGAGGAATTTCCAAATCTTTTCTCTTAGGTCGAATCTCGGGGTCGAGATTCCTTTTAAGGGGGTAGAGTTGTAACATCCTGATTTTTACGGGTTTAATTTTTTTAAAGCAAAGGATGTTACGACATGATAATAAAATAAATATTTTATTCGTAGTCGATAATATTATTCCAGCGTGGTTTGAATTGAATTTGGAAAATACAAGATATTGATTTTTATTGCGTTTGAATTCAATTTGCCATTTTCCTCCTTATTGGTTTATCTGAAATTTTGCTTTTGAACTTTGGCCTCTCAACACACACGTGCATGCGTTGGCTGTAGCCATGCATGGCACATGCACATGCACGTACTGAACTGATCGATCCTTCCCCAATCTCTTTCTTTTTCTTCCCTTGTTCTGGACGTACTGCACCCAATTGATCTCTCTGTTCTTCTTATTCTTTTTCTGACGACTACCGAAGCAATCAGCTAGCGCAGGAGGCCGGACCAGCAGCTCGATCGACCAGGCCCAGCCGCACTCGCTCGATGCTCTACTCGTACGCCCACATGAGATGTAGTCCCAGCTCAACACGCCAGGAACGCATCGTCTTCGTCTCTCTCTGTACTCTCAACGGACGCATGCGAGCAGTAAAGGAAAGATCAATTCCCATCCGAAACTGCCGCTACTGCCTCTTAATCGGCAATGAATTGCAATTCCTCCGCTCTCAGCTTCTCTATCTAAAGGCTCAGACCCGATGCCTCGAACGTCCTCTTCATCTCACGCCACACCCTGAACCATGGGCTCCCAATCCATCTAATTTTCCCCGGTGAACTGACGAACGCCGTTCGCGTTCCCGGCAACTGCAACCACGGGAGGCCGATATTCTGCGCCAAGAGTACGGCGTGGAGGAGAAGGATTGATTCTAAGGACTAGAAGCTCAAGCTCTTCATCATATTCGACGCAACCTGCAAGTCCATCTATTCACTACATCAACTTCCCTCAACAACTGCATTCAGCTCGGTGAGCACAAACGTATTTCCTTGCACACAATCGTTAGTTCCATAGATTCCTATCAGGTAGACATGGTTTCCCGCTTTTGAGTTCTAGTTGGTCGTGCGGCCGTAGATCCGATAACACCCGATGACATTGACATGTTACCCTGCCTTCCACACCTTGGACCTTCGTGATCCCCACATACCAAACGTCCCTTATGACCATAGCAATCCAGCCGTAGTGTTAGTTCTCGTATATCTACGTTAGTTTACAAAATTATATTAAAAACATGTATGCATTCGGTATTGAATTTGTTACCTTGTGGAACGTAGGTAGCTTCATTCCTTATATTTGTATATGCCCAGTTTAGTGTTTGCATGTATGTTATTCCGTAGGTTTGCTTAGTTCAGTAGTAACAGGTTTATTTGTTTACGGTCGCATGTTCAGTTATAGATTCATTGAGTAGAATTAGGTAATGTTGCCACTGTTCTCATTAGTGTTGCTGCTGATTAGTTGGTACGGCTTAGCTTCTTCTGTAACTATGTTAGTTCTGTTGTTTCGTTATCTAGTAGATTGATCTCTTGTTGTTAAGCTAGTTTCATTTCGTGTCTTCCTTCCAAGTATAATTGGTGTTAGCTAGACATGCTTAGCCTACAGTAGTGTTTCCATGTTTAATCCATGCTTAATTCTGTTTTGTAGTGACCATGCTCTTTTCTTGTTGGTTGTTTATATGATGTGAGCATAGGATAGTTGTTTCAGTACTTTGTTGTCGCATGAGAACTTGTAGGCTTTCTGTTAGAATGTTTGTGCATTGCATACTTATACAGTACCACCTATAGTGGCTATATTATATAAATACTATTTTTTTTAAAATATAATACTGTTAGTTGGAAACGGTAGACGAACCGACGCACCTTGAACCATCGGAACCTTGCTAGCCTTCTTTGGGTTTATTCGACACCTCTTTATTCGAGCTTATTTCATCGTATTGCTTTTATTTATTTGGTTTACAATTGCTTTGATACGACGAGTAGGGAGTGACGTGGTTGGACGGATATAATCAACTTATTGAAGAACGTGGTTATAATCAGCTTACTGAAGAAGAATAATAAGAAGAAGATTCGTCAACGAAGGCATGCCCCCCCTCTCATGTTTTTATCCTATGTTTTTAAAATGGGGCATTATTTATTGTTTTAAAATTATGCATGCTATTTTCAATTTACTGGCGTGTCGATTGACACACCAGCCTGATCCGCTTGTCGCCTTATATACTTGATACCATGAGTAGAAATTATATAGTAATCCTGTAGAGTAGAAATGCTTAGCCATGCTTAATATCCAGTAGGATATCTTTATCTTGCCTCTTTGGAGGAATTGGTTGACCCTTGGGTCACAAACATCTTTCTGAACTTGATGAGCTCGTTGAGCTTGGCTGATAAGCCGTTGTTGCTTCCTCTACTCTACCTTCTACTCTGGGTGAAATTTACCATCTAAACATTGGCGCGGGCGACTGCTGGATCAACTGATGAAGGAGCGATTGGCTGCCCTTCACAAGCTGAAGGGGGCAATCCGTCGTCCGTGCCGCATAAGGGCCTAATAAGTCTCGGATTTGAAGATTGTGACCACCGTACAACCACATGCTAATGGGCTCTGGCTGGGTCAAGTAAGTTAGTCAGCCTTTGGTGTCGATGTCGCTGTACCGCAGATGGGGTGTCTGCCTACGGGAGAACCTTCGGCACAGATGGGGGGACCGGTTTGGGGACGTACTCTCAGTTCCGGCGCCATACCCGGTGGGCATGTCACATCTTTGGGGGATCTAGCTAAAAGACCTTGTCACGAATTCTCTATTGCTATGCTAGCGACGGCTGGTTTCAATTAGGCGAGTTTGTGACGTGTGGTGAAAGTGTACCACCTCTGCAGAGTGTAAAACTATTCGAATAGCCGTGTCCACGGTCATGGACGACACATGAATCTTTCTCGACATACAGGAACCCTGTTTTGCTACTTCCCTCTACCCCTATTCTGGAATCTTATGGAGAACGTGAGGTGTCGAGGACACTCGCAATGATGAGAAACATTACACTGAATACAAAACCTGTTTTCATCTAAAATCGTTTTTATCAAAACTACTACATATGGTATTGCAAACAAAATTAGCTTTTATGCAAAAGAACCATATAGCCTTTCTTTGAAGCCACATGTAGCTATTATAGGTTTTGCATGAGGGGGCACGCTGAGTACATTATTATGTACTCATCGCATTGCTTTTGTTGATTATTCAGATCACTACGAAGAAGAAGACTACGACTACTACGACGATGCTTAAGAGTGAGGCCTCGTGGACTACATCGACTGCATGTGGCTAGATGGAGTCACTTCGCATTTATATTTCCGCTGAGCTTTCTGATTGTAACAAATGTCACAAGACATTTCGCTATTGCTATTCAAACTATGTAACTGTACTTTTTGTACGTTCTGCAATGGTATCATTTCGCTGTGTTGTCAACATTGATCTTGGGATTGACATGATTACACAGGAGGTCTGGAAGTGTAATTCCGGTCATCACAATATTCCTCTTCATCATCAGAATCATAAAAGCAAAGTTTATCATCAACAAAATTTTGAGTGTTACCCTCATCCATAGGTGGTGAAGGTGGAAGTTTCCTCTCTTCATTCTCTAGTTGTTCACCATTTTCATCATCTTCTTGGGGTTGCATGGGCATCCCCAAGCTTAGGTTTTTATCCTCTTCTTCACATTCTTCCTCTTCCAAGCTTATGTTTTCATTATCTTCTTCCTGCAAAACATCATTACTTTCTTGCGGAACCTTGCCCGTCTCATTATAGTCAACAACATAAATATTTTGAGAGAACTTGGCTATGCAATGTTCAAGAATAGAAGTGACCTTTCCTTCGAATCTCTTAACTCTAGGGCAAGTTTTATTTTCATTAGCAAAGGTGTGCAATTCATTAGATGCATAATAAGTAACAAATTCCTCTACTTGTTCCATCCCTAAATGAGTGTAATCATAAGTATGGTAAGATGCTATGACACGTTCTTCATGGAACTTACATTTAAATTCAAAGTGTCTATCAGTATGTTTGAAGCAACAAGTTTTATTATCATGGAATAAAAGCCACTCTCCAGCAATATAATTTAAACTTTCCACGAAATCTATTAGTATTTTCTGTTCTGTTGACTCTTTAAATTCCTCAGCAATTTTAGAAGCTTTCATGTATCCATAGTAAAGATTCATTATCTCCGGAAGAGATTTTATGGTATTTTCCATTTCCTAATTTTTTTGGGTTTTGATATATATAACTGAAAGTAAAACTAAACTAAATGCAAAACTGAAAATAGATATCTAGTGCAAACAAGAATAAAAACTTAAGCGCTACACTCCCCGACAACGGCGCCAGAAAATGTCTTGATACCCACAAGTATAGGGGATCGTTGAAATCTTCAATGTGTAAGTATTAGTATCGACCCCACGAGGAGTAGAAGGTATAAGTATTTATCCTCTCAAATAAGAGTGTCACTTCTCTTATTATCTATGCACTAGACAAACTAAAATGATTAAATGATGCAAATGTTTTTGGGTTTTTGGCGTAGAGTTTGCAATAAAGTAAAAAGCTGAAAATAAAATATGACAAGTGAAAGCTCTCAAAGAGAGAAAGCCCAATCCTCTATGCAGCAAGAGGACAAGCTCAAGTGTGTGTTTCTTATAAGTGGAAAACGTTCCCAAGGGCTACCTAGACTTCATGGCATAAATATTTCTAGAACAACAAGGTAAACATTTTGTCAAGTTTTAATCTTCTTTGGACGGAGCCATAATTAGAGAAAGCTAAATAAATAAACTAAACCCCTTATGATGGTTCTTATGGCCAAGTAAATGACTGCACAAGAGTTATTAAGACATAGAGTCCCACCATAGCCTTAAACTCTAAGGTCCCCGATACTAATACCCTCATAATGCAACTTCATGATTCGGTCTCAGGTTTACATGTCCTCCCAAGTCTCCCTCACTCCATTACACTACGGTGTTCTCCTATGAGCCCATATAGGTGAAGTGATGTGCAGTCGACGTTCGCACAACACAATCATAGAATTACATAAAAGATAAAAACTAGACAAAATACCTACGCATGTCATATATAAATCATTGCCAATTCATCCTATGCCCCCAGGAACATGAGAGAACTACTCACAACGCAAAGACATGATTGAAGGGGTTCGTAGCAGAAAACAATAATTTTTCTAACTATCGCAACACCGAAACTAGCCAGGATCTATCTATCTAGTAATGCGGTAACGGAGAAGTCATCGGAAACATACCCTTGTAGACCGATAGCGGGAATTACGCTCCCGCACAAGCGTTGCCGATGAAGACGTACGTAGCCGACCTCAAGGTCGCGGAGAACTTGGCGCGACGAAGAAGAAGGAGACGCGGCGATGAAGAAGCTCCTAGTGCCGAACTCGTGAGAGAGCAGCACCTCCGAGTACTCGCACACGTACGGACCTTGACGATGACCTCCGTGCTCCCCGATCCAGCCGGAATAGCGGAAGCGAGAACTTTGGGTGGAAACCCGCAGCACAACGGTGTGCTGCGGTTTATAGGTCTCCCGTATACGCTGTCCAGACTTGGGACCGCGCACGTCGAGAGATGGGGAGGGAGGAATTGGACTAGGGAGAAGCCTGGGCCAACCGGAATTAATTCCTGAATTTTCTGTGTATTTTTCCAATTAATCCGGGTCCCTATTTATTGAGGAAAAGGGTGTGCACCTCTCCTCAACTATCCATGTGGGACTAAAGAGGAGAGGGGTGGTGCGGCTGCCCATGGTGGCGCATGGGCCCCAAGGGCCCAGCCGCACCCCTCACATGGGGGGAACTTCCCCTCTTGGGCCCTATGGCCCATTAAGGTGGCAGCCCCATTTTTCTCCTTTTCTTTAATATTAAATTAATATATATATATAATTCCATAATTAATATATTTACATACTATTTAATCTCCCATGACTCCGAAACAATTTCCGGATCATCCGAACTCACTTCGGTCTCCCCGGAACTCTTCCGGTCTTCCCCGGAACTCTTCCGTTCTTGCCGGAACCTTTCCGAAACCTCCTATCTCTATACCTAAGCCACTCCGATGTTTCCAAAACGTTCTCCTAGCGTCGTCAAGACCTTAAGTGTGTTACCCTCGGTTCGAGAATACTCCGGACATGGTCGAGACCCTCTCGCCAATGACCGTCAGGGAGCCCTGGATGACTATGACGGCCCCGTGCATTCTAGAATAAATCATCCTTGAATCATCTTTGAACCGTTAACATGATATGGTCATTCCCTTTGTTCGTTGATACTTCCTTGTCCGAGATACGATCGTCAACATCCGATGTTGTGTTTTATCTCGTTACCGACAAGGTTGCTTTACTCGTTCCCATGAAATTATATCTCAATGACCTAGTCATACGCTGCGCAGCTTTACAGATATAATCTCACCGAGTGGGCCCAGCATATCAATCCATCACACGGATGAACAAATCCCGCTCTTGATCACTCGCCCCGACTACTTCCTTCCAATACCCGAAAGTGTCACCTTTATTGTCAGCTTATGAGGCATGACGTTTGATGCGATCAGCCGTATCTTTCAGAAGCAGCGACTTGATGTAATCTCACGGTCTAAGGAATAAGCTACCACGTTATAATCCTATTGCAGTGTTGAACTATCTGATACGATCCTAACTGCAATACTTTGGGTAATGTCCATCAAATTATTCTCCCAATAAAATGACTCCACCATCAACTGTTAATGCAATATGATCGGGAAATCACGATCATCCATTGACTGATGGACTAGTTTATCTAGAGGCTTAACTAGGGACTCTGGTTTGTTTACATACCACACGTGTATTAACAATTCCGATTAATACAGTTATAGCATGGTATAAAACTATTTATAAACTTAAAGAGATAATGCAATAAATCTTATTATTTATTTGCCTCTAGGGCATATCTCCAACAGTCTCCCACTTGCACTAGAGTACAAATACACTAGCTGCATTTTCTATACCAATCATACAACCTTATCTTTTATAAGTGTTTATGATAATGCTCGCTCGTGGAAGAGGTTTCCTTCGGCCTGAACCTTTCATAACCGTAAGCTCTTTGCAAACCATTGATATCACCTTATTTGATATCATCATGCTATCTTAATAACAAATATACATATTTGGCAACTAAGTGAGACTTTTGTTTCCCTGCGCTTACTCTGATCCAATATCAGTTAATTGCATTAAACACACTCAGTTTTAGAGAATACCTTTTCTCTACCAACTCTATGTACTTTTGCAGTATCTTTATACTTCTATATTTACCTAAGTAGATCCTGACATTCTATTGTCAGCCTAATGCCTTTTAGTTTATCCTATAACGACTTGATCCTTATTTCTTTCTGTCATTTAGGTTGATCCTTTTAACACAACATTTGTTAAACTCATCATCCTTTACAGATTTGAAATAACCACATATCCTTAGTTTCTTTTAAACTATGAAGGATAATTTTGGTTCCACTAATAATGAATCACAAATTCATCTCAGCGCTTATTCTTCTTGTAAGAATACTAATCATATCTTTTCGAGTATATAATATGGTTAATATGCTGCCACCTTATCATGGCATAGAAGTGCAGCATATTTTACAACCATGATTACTTTATCCAGATTTACAAGGACCAATTCCTCGTTACGTCTTATTCTGACACATCAGAATCTAATCTGGAAAAACACCTCGACTTCTTTAAAATGATCTATTCAAAACAGATGCTCACATTTTAAACATATATGATTTTATCGTAATTCAATAATTACTTCTAATTCATTTTCCTAGTACCTATCTATTATATGTCATTTACATATAAACACCTGACTAAGCTCCCACTCAAAATGTCAATTACATTTGAGATTGTGTAACTTGTAATGCTCCCACTCAAAATGTCAAACACATTTCATATTGTGTAGCCCACAAGCTCCCACTTAACAATATGTCACTTACATATTATTCCGGTAAGCTGTCCTACTCCCACTTAAATTATACGGATATAATTTCCTTCGATATTTCGGTCATAACCGAAATCCTTGATCATGTATCAATTCGAAAATTCCAAATACGATGTATTATACTTGTTAATACAAATCCAAAAGACTTAGGCATGTCTACATCCAATGTAGTCAAAACAATTTTGATTTTGTCAAAGACATTCTTCATGACAAAATTAGCTTTATGTCCTTCTCACAGTTTCATTCTTTTCACACAACTTGTCATGTGAAAAATCAAGTAACCCTTTTACTTAATAAGATTCAAGCAACATTTACTAATACAATCTTGAATGCAACCTTTTGGATTTATGACTCTATAGTCACAATTCGAATTTGGCATCACCCCAATTTCTTTGTATTTCGTAGGTATCCCTTGTTCTAGTAACAAGCTCATTAAATCATGAAATATTAATCTGTGACCGGACAGAAAATATTCTTTAATGCCTACTATTTATAAAAAGCTCCTTGCATGAAAACACCATGATCAAATATCATCATTTTTCATTTCATTTGTGGAGTTTTGTTGTCGGATCAAATTCCAAACAATATTTCTCTCACAAATCGAGTAAGGTCAATTACCCCTTTTAAGCTTTTCTTTATTTCATATCCTTTCTTGAAACTTGTTTTCAATGAATCACCAAGTTAGCAATACTAGTTTTGCCCTTGTTGGTGTTTACCATATGAAACATATATTCATTCCTATGAATATTTTACAAAGAACTATTTCGTACATAGTTTCGTATTATCATATAATCTATAAACCATGACACACAACTTATTGTCGTTCATACGAATTTTGGGTGAAGACTTCAAAATAGGGAGTTTACTAATTCTAACGGAAAAACCTTCTACGTGATTTCTAAAATATTAAGAGATAATTTTTAGGACTATACTTTATTCAAAATAGAGTATGATTATAATGTCTACATCAACATGTTTGATAATAGCATCATAATTTTGTGAACCGAATTTCACAAGTCCTTTTGTGAACCGAATTTTCACAAACCTTCATGATAAAATAAATCTTTAAAATCCTTGCTATTATAATCCAATTATAATGACTTGATTTTATATCCTCCTTTTCTATCCGAAAAATCTTTCTTGATCAAATCAAATAATTTCAGATAATTGTATCTTTTAGTAAATACTTATTATTTACTTAGACATACAACAAAGGTTTCAATAATAATTTCCACTACACAATTTAATTTAACAATCATCTTGCATGATCTCAAATCAAATTTCTTCTCATATTGACTTATCAATATTTTCAATCATCACTTTATGCAAATACACAAGATCAAATATCCAAAATATTTGCATATGATTAAAATTCGGTAGTGCATTTTATTATTGACTTAGGATATTTATTTTAACATTCAAATCCACTTTGCTATCAAAAAGATTAATGCATGAATAACTTATTCATAATCGAAATATGATCATAAGAAAACTTTATTCATAATAAAAACAACTTGCTTGTCTCTTACAAATATGAATAACTTGTCTCATCGAATATAAGACATACTTATTACAATCACTCTCAAATTCGACTACAAAACTCTTATTCAAAACTACTAATCAAAACTTGATAACTATGGGCGTGAAACTCCTTGGCCATCAAACTTTTCTTGCCATCATTCGCAACATCATGTCGACTCTGCAACCTGTTATATTCTGGTGCTGTTTCAATAAAACAGGACATAAGCATCAAATACTTTAATATAACAAGTGTAAGAAATAACAATTATAACTTGTATATCAAATATACCTTGCGTGTCATCTATTTCTCCTTCGATGGGTTCCACCTCCACATCTTTGATTTCGACCAGGAAATCATTGAAGAGGAGGAAATCACTTAAGTATATACTCATCGACAAGCTCCTCATAGCTAGGAGGTAGAGAACGCAACACCGCCTGTATTGCAAAAGTATCCGCCATCCAGTAATCGCATGTGTTTGTGAGATCATCGTGAATGTCAAACATCTTACACAAATGTGTTCCAAGCAGGTATGTTCTTCCATCTTGAGTGAAAGAAACTTGTCCAGCTGCTTGTACTGCTCATGCTTCATTCGGTTCAAGAACCGAACTTTAAGAGCACCTATCATCACAGGGTTCCATATGGCGAAACTCATTTTTCAGCTCATGATCCATGCAGACATACATCGTGATCTGGACACTCTCCAAATTCACGACGCTGACGAAAATCCTCTTTCGCCTCTGCACTTGCGGAGTCCTGGTTTATCTCCTAACAATTCTCCTATCACGTAAGAAATGTCGTTCTGGTAGAGGACGTCTTTCAGGTTTCTGTACCACGTCATGAAGTTGGATCCATCGTTCCGGAGATTTCCTTTTCTAATAAAATGGTTGAACTCAAGACTTTCTTCCTTAGGATAAGGCATGATCTACAGAGATAATTTGCAAAGACTAGGTAAGGCTAAGTTTATAAAAATATGAGTTTATTTTATAATCACATTATCAAAATACACTCCACTAAGAAATTCATCCCAAACAAAATAACTTAGTGATTACACGATCCTAATCCATTACTACCCCCATCGATCAGGCGGACAGAATAATTTCAAAGGTAGGCAACGAATTACCAATCGCAACAATCATGCGACTCATGCTCGATCTTTCGATCTTCCCGTGTTCCGAGGCTATGTCTGTACATACTAGGCTCGCCAATTTGACCTTAGTGTATCTGCGTGTGCAACGTGGCTTACACCCACTGTATGCGAACGAAGAGACGAGTGTAACCGCAAGCGGCGTACCCCGTAACGTAGAACTTTATTGGTGGTGCACACTAAGGCGAACACAATTTTGGCATTAATTTGGGATCATCCTAATATTGCTACCGTTGTATATATACTTAATATATGCAATCAAATAGGATGACACACAACAAACAATATCAAAATAATGTAATGAAGTGCGATATGACATGGCCTCGCGCCTGGCCTTCATGGCGCGCCACCTGGCAATGCTCCGAGTCTACGGTGCCACCTTTTGCCTCCGATAACATAAAACTTACCGTGACCATGTCATATTAAAATGCCCCACTGCAAAACAAAGTTAGACGCTTCTACTTTATCTTTTGCATGTTTTACGTGGCTGCTAGGGCTTTCGTGAAGAACCGTTTCTTACCTACGAACATACAACCACAACACGATTAAATAATTGTCTCTATTACAAGGGCCCTCCATTGAAAATGCCATGCCGTCTAAAGAGAGAGAGACAGACACCCGCTAGCCGCATATATGGTACAAGCCATATGTTAGTTGCGGAACCAGTCTCGCGTAAGCGTACGCGTAAGGTCGGTCCGGGCCGCTTCATCAACTCAATGCCAACAACATTAGCAAGTGCACGCGAGAGGGTAACAATTACAGAATCGATGCCCACATTCAACATGTGTTCTAACCGTACCAGCAATACTACGCATAGATCGGCTCTGATACCACTGATGGGGTTCGTAGCAGAAAACAATAATTTTTCTAACTATCGCAACACCGAAACTAGCCAGGATCTATCTATCTAGTAATGCGGTAACGGAGAAGTCATCGGAAACATACCCTTGTAGACCGATAGCGGGAATTACGCTCCCGCACAAGCGTTGCCGATGAAGACGTACGTAGCCGACCTCAAGGTCGCGGAGAACTTGGCGCGACGAAGAAGAAGGAGACGCGGCGATGAAGAAGCTCCTAGTGCCGAACTCGTGAGAGAGCAGCACCTCCGAGTACTCGCACACGTACGGACCTTGACGATGACCTCCGTGCTCCCCGATCCAGCCGGAATAGCGGAAGCGAGAACTTTGGGTGGAAACCCGCAGCACAACGGTGCTGCGGTTTATAGGTCTCCCGTATACGCTGTCCAGACTTGGGACCGCGCACGTCGAGAGATGGGGAGGGAGGAATTGGACTAGGGAGAAGCCTGGGCCAACCGGAATTAATTCCTGAATTTTCTGTGTATTTTTCCAATTAATCCGGGTCCCTATTTATTGAGGAAAAGGGTGTGCACCTCTCCTCAACTATCCATGTGGGACTAAAGGGAGGAGAGGGGTGGTGCGGCTGCCCCTTGGGCCAGCCGCACCCCATGGTGGCGCATGGGCCCCAAGGGCCCAGCCGCACCCCTCACATGGGGGGGAACTTCCCCTCTTGGGCCCTATGGCCCATTAAGGTGGCAGCCCCATTTTTCTCCTTTTCTTTAATATTAAATAATATATATATAATTCATAATTAATATATTTACATATTATTTAATCTCCCATGACTCCGAAACATTTTCCGGATCATTCCGAACTCACTTCGGTCTCCCCGGAACTCTTCCGGTCTTCCCCGGAACTCTTCCGTTCTTGCCGGAACCTTTCCGAAACCTCCTATCTCTATACCTAAGCCACTCCGATGTTTCCAAAACGTTCTCCTAGCGTCGTCAAGACCTTAAGTGTGTTACCCTCGGTTCGAGAACAATCCAGACATGGTCGAGACCCTCTCGCCAATGACCGTCAGGGAGCCCTGGATGACTATGACGGCCCCGTGCATTCTAGAATAAATCACCTTGAATCATCTGTGAACCGTTAACATGATATGGTCATTCCCTTTGTTCGTTGATACTTCCTTGTCCGAGATACGATCGTCAACATCCTATGTTGTGTTTTATCTCGTTACCGACAAGGTTGCTTTACTCGTTCCCATGAAATTATATCTCAATGACCTAGTCTGTCGTGGTGGGATCACGGCAGATGCCATAGGTATGGCTAAGATGGGGCCGAATGGTCGTTGGGGGAATCCGGGGAGGGTTTATGCACTCAAGAAGTGCAGAAGCAAGAACACGCAAGAAAACGCAAGAACATGAACTAGAAACCAAGAAACTAAGAACACAAAGCACACCACGATGTACCCTACTTCGGGGCCCTTTTGTGGAGGTAACACCCCTACTGCAGCACTATCCTACTTGGTGTATATCTCAAGGTGACAAGTACAAGCCGCTCCTCGAGCTGTGTGATGATACAACGGTGAGAACTTGAGGTAGAAGATGAAGTTACAAGGGAGGAAAAAGGAACTCCGAGCTTGATCCGAGGTGTCTCCGGGATTCCGAGGTTCCTCTCTATCTCGATTCCTTTCTCTCTCTTTATCGATCCTCAAGCAGGAGGGGTTGAAGCCCATTATATAGGCCAGCCAAGTTACCATTGTGCCCCTTGCTGAACACTGTTGCCATGCCTCTGCTCTGGTCATCATCGTACTTCTGTCAGGGACAAGACATGGCCTGCCCATCCCCTGCTGCATAACGGCAGAGCTAGCATGTCTCCTCTGACAGAGACAGGACGTGGCCTGGCTGAGCTACCTCGTAGCCTTTCCCCAGATCTCGCGTGGTCAGCGGTCAGAGGCATGCAGCCCCGTGGAATCCGGAGCACGCCTCTGCCGGGCGCCGCGCGTGGCAGACGCTCCTGTGTCAGGCAGGAAGTGACAGGAGCATTGACTCCTGCCCGACCTACGGCTCCTTGCCTTGGTTAGCCCGGCACGGATGTGTCGGGCTCCTTACCTCGGGTCTTGCGCTTAAGATCTTTACCAGGTCGGACCTTACTTCCTTCAACTAGCTTCTCCTGCACTCACAATACAAATCATAGCACCGGGGTAGTTAGGTCGGCTGATCATAGCTCGGACTATGAACCTCGGCCCATGCCAACGGGATACCTCGGACCCCTCTGGGCCAAGACAGGTTGGCCTTTGTATTCTCCAGGTCAAGATGAAGCTCGGACACTCCCAGGCCCAAACAGGTCGGCCCTTTCCGTACCTCGGCACACCTTTAAACTCAACTTATGCCAAGCCTTGACCCTACCCGGGGTGACCCCCGACATTAGTCCCCGAAGCTGGTGCGGTCCTACGACCTCGGATGGAGGGCCGTAGCAGGTTCAAAAATAAACAAGGCACCACCTCTAAATCCGACCTTAAATATAGCTCTGCCGAGGTACTTCCCACAGACCATAACCTAATCCGAGGTTGATCTGCAAAACGACCTTTCGGAACTGTCTGACTCAGCACAACCTTGCCTCAAGATTTTCCGAGGCACGTGGCGAAGAATCTCTGCCCGGACCTCGAAATCCGGACCTTTGAAAGACAGGTCCTGACCACACGCCGCCTTCGTCAGCCAGACCCACCAAACAGTGCACATGCGCACTCAAGTGCTTGACCAAATTGCCCGCCCATGACCCCTCGGTTTTCGCGCTGACCAGCACAAAAGATCCGGCGCTGGCGGTTGCCACCTGTGGTCCACGATGTGGCCGATCGTGCGGCCACAAACCACGCACCCGCACTCTCGCCCGCACACGATCCCACGTCTTCCCGGTAACCGCGGTAGTGCGCAGTTACCGCACGCGGTTATAAATAGGGGCCCAGGGGGAACTTCCTCTTCTTCCCCCTTCACTCGCCGCTTCGCCTCCACTGCAACCAGCGCCGCCGTCGAGCACTCGCCGCTGCGACCTCGCCGTCTCGAAGCTTCTCGCCGGAAACGCGCACCGCGCCTTGCGCCGCCACTCCGCCATCAATCCTTCGCGCCACCATCGACTCGCCATCAAGCCTCGATCTTCGAGTTCTTCACCGGTGAGTTCTTCGTTTCCCCTCCATGGCCATGAACGTGTTCATCCTTAACGATGACCTTGATGACCTTGATGAATCCGATGAACTTGATGAACTCGATGATCCACTCTTGCATTCTTTTAGCACTTTTAGATCTCACCTAGACTCGTTTTAGATACATCCGTAGCACTATCCTCTTAGTTTTGCCCCTTGACGAACTCGAATTTACTTTCCTTTTTAGCTCATCGGTAGATCTTTGTGTTTCACCGTTCTCCGTAGATCCGTGTTTCCCGCCTAAATCCTTTAGCCCGGCTATCCCGAATGATCCGAGGTATTTACCCCGGCTATCCTGAACTGTCCGAGGTACTTACCCCGGTTGAACCTCCCTCTTCTGCAGGAAAGCGTCCCCATGTCTTCTGCCTCGGATCACGCCGAGGAAGGAGCACCTGGAGAACGAGGTAGCTGGGAGGGATCCGATGTCACGGAGGCCGACATTAAGTGGCTCCGAGATTCACGGCGGATCCCGGCCAATCTCATCTGCCGGGTTCCGAAGAAAGAAGATATCGAACCCGACGTGGAATCCGGGGAGCGGGTCGTCTTCCTGGATCACTTCGAACGTGGTTTCGGACTCCCGGCCGGGAAATTCTTCCGGGACTTCTTGGACACCTTTGGGCTACAACCACACCACTTGCCCGCCAATGCCATCCTCCAACTCTCGGCCTACGCAACTTTTTCCGAGGGTTACCTCGGATTATGGCCTAGCATCGAGTCATGGGCCAAGTACTTCCAGCTCAAGAAACAAAGTGTCCCGAACAAGAAGGTCGTGGACAAGGAGATGACCGCTTGCGGGGCGGCCTCGATTTTGCCTCGGCGATCCTCTGAGTTTCCTCGGATTCAGGGCCTGGACTCTTGCCGAAATGGCAACGCTCCTTCTTCTATGTGAAGAACCCGGGAAAGGAAGACCTCATCAATTGCCGGAGTTCACCATCGGAACCCCCGCTGCCCAACTCAACTGGGATTATGAGCCCGAGGCTGACGCCCCCGAGGTGTTACTGATTCATCAAACCATGATGTCACTCCAGGAGAAAGGTTGGGGAGCAGATGACATCTTGCGCACCATGATCACCCGCCGAGTTAACCCTTTACAAGCGCGGGCCCATAAGATCTGCCACATGAGTGGCCGCTACGATCCCACTCGGAACAGCACTCATGAACTCAGCGACTCCGAAGTAAAGAGGCGCATCCGGGCCATCGCCAAGACCACCATGCCCGATAAGTGGAAATGGGGTGTCAAGCCCTATGACCGAGATCACCTTCCAGCCCAAGTAAGTGTACCTTACCCGGCGTATAATATTCCTCGGTTTCATTTTCACCCCGACATTGTATTGATTCTTGTGCTAACTCGGTTTTACTTCGCCACCTCTGCAGAAGTTCACTCGACAGGAAATCGAGGATGGCCCCATTTCTTCTAAGGAGTGGACTCCCGACCTGCCTATTCCGGTCGCCGCCGAGGCTGAAGATCCGGACCATGAGGATCACCTCCCTATTCCCAAGGCCACCTCGGGTAAGACTCGTGGTTGCCCATCGCACCGCCCACCAGTTCGATCGTCCATCCAGGATTGGCCCGATGATGACGATGACGATTGCCAAATTCTGGAACCTGTCAATGTTATTCCAATTTCCTATGCTCCTCCGACATATAAGAACTTTCATCCAGCGTCTGCAGCCTCCCGGAAGCGCTCAGGACCCGGTACCTCGGATGCCGAGGCTTCTAAGACCTCGGAGACTGCAGCGCCCAAAGCCAAGCGTGCCAAGAAGACCTCGGCGAGGCACAAGAAACGAGGCCCCGTGGAGGAAGATGCGTAAGTCACCTTGCTCCTTTTTACTTCTCACGCTGTTCCGAGGTTAAGTTTTTTATTCTAACTTAATCTTTCTTTTTCGTCTAGCCCGGCTCGGCAGATCAAACAGAGCCACAGCTCGATACATTCACCACTGCCTCCAGTGGTTGAATCTAGACAACCGAGGCCGAGGTTAACCTCGGCAGCCCCGCCAGAGCCTCTCCTCCAGAACAGTCCGTTGATATCCACAGCCCGGAGAGGACCATCTCCTCCCCGGGGTGTCGCCTCCCCGAACTTCCACCGCCGAGCTCTGACTCAGGCCTGGGACACTCTGCTCCCGCCGAGATCAGACTCCTCCGCGTCCTCAGAAGGATGCGGAGACAGATCACGCCAAGACTCCGGCTAAGACCGTGCTGGAGCCTCGGCTCTCCCCCAAGTCTCAAGCTGCGCGCAACCAGCAGCAACAGCAGCAGAAGAAGCAACAACAACAACGACTGCAGAAGCAAAAGCTTCAGCAGCAGCAGAAAGATTCAGCTCAAATGTTGAGCCCCCCAAACAGCCACAGCAAACTCCGATGCCGCCACCGCCACCGGGACCCAAGGCTGCGAGCACCCAACTGGTGCCGCATGTCCCTGCGCCGAAGTCCACCTTGACCAAGACCGCGCCTTCGAGCTCTCAGGTCGCCACCTCCCGAGCTCTTTTCGCTGCTACCATCCAGCCGAACATCAGCAGCTGGGAGGTCGGGCAACTCCGGACCAAGAGCGGGAACAGCTTAGGCTCGGAGAAGCATTACGACATGGACTGGAACTCGGCTGACACTGCCGAGGTCTCCTCTAATCCGACCTCTGAGCATCCAGCTGGACCTAGCGCCGTGCTCCAGTCCATTTACAACATGCAGACTGCGGTCCTTGATTGCAGCAAGAAGGCATCGGTAAGTTTCTTTACGCAACTCTCTTTCTTCCTTTGAAACCAAATGACAAACATACACTATTCCCAGTCCCCGAGATTCGGGTTGAGCAATTGACACTCCACCGAGTTAAAATTGCTCGGCTTGAATCTCAAAAACTTGTCATTTCTCCAATGCTGAGTCCCCGAGGCCAATGCCGAGTCCCCGGGACTCAATTGGGCCTCGGGTGCTAAAAAGACCTCGGATTTCTTCGAAATGTAAATCTTCAATATTCGTGTCAAATCTCTTTCCGCCGAACTGATCTCTCTATTTTTTCAGGAGTGCAACAATGCTCGGACCAAAATCTTCAAGAACCTCCTGCTGGATCACAACACACTGAAGAAGTCTCACCGGACTCTTCTATCAGCAAAGGAGCAGAGCGAGAAAGATTATGCCTCCAAGCTGAAGACAGCCCAGACGAAATAGCTCGGCTGCAACAAGAGCTGAACCGGGCTAATGAAGCCAAAGCTGCTGTGGAGGACGCTATGAAGGTCAAAGACCAGGCCACCGAACAGCAGAAAGAAATTGCCAAGACCCTGGAGAACCGCGCCACCTCGGCCGAAACCGAACTGATCGCTCTCCGCATATCGAAAAGTTGGTTGTCCGAGCTCACTCGGATTAATCACCAAATGGATAGTAAGTTTCCTTTCTCCTTTTCCTTATTTTCCGCCGACCTACACCCCGTGCCACCGTATGTCTTAATTCAGCGACAGCCTTTTTGTCTTCTTCAGAGCATTTTGAGCACTCCAAGGACAAAGCTGTCCGAGAAGTTCTAGCAGCTCGGGCAAAGAGGGCTGAGACAGAAACCCTCGGCGAAAGCTGGGATATGCAGGACCACCTCGTCGCCCTTAATGCTCGGATCAGGCCGCTCAGGGCCATTGGAACTAAACTGGTAGATGCTGCCATCCAGGTCCATCGTGCCCTCTGGCCCAAGGTTAAGACTCCCACTTGCATCGACGAGCTCGCCACGAAGCTAAAAGGAGCCGAGGCTAGACTTCGGGAGTGGAGATGCTCATCAGCTCGGGCTGGCGCGGACAAGGCCCTGGTGTTCGTGCTGTCTTGGTATGAATCTGTCGAGATCCACACGGTTACCTCCCTGCGCAAGGGCTCTCCTTGGAACACCACTCCTGATGGCATTGAGAAACGCCAAGCAGCAGCCGACCTCTTTGCTAGTTATGCAAACACCCGGACCTTCGATGACGGGCGCCTCTATTCTGAGGATGAAGAGAGCTCGGACGAGGAAGAAGAGTCCGGTGAAGAAGCTGCTGAAGGAACTGGTGAAGAAGGCTCTGACGGCGAGGAATTTGATTTCGACGAGCCTCAGAGCTCCAAGGGCAAGGCCGGCCAAACAACCGAGGTGGCTGAAGATTCTGATGATGACTTCAACTTCGACGAACCTCCGAACCCCAAGGGCAAGTCCGGCAAAGCCGTAGCCACCGAGGTGATCTCCCCCGACGTGACGGACACCCCGGCATCCACTCCAACAACCGAGGTTGCTTCCGCGACCAAGGTTGTTCCTGCGCCCGAGGTTCCTCTCCCGAGGCTCCTCTTCCGAGGTCCCACTACCACAACTTCGGCGACCGAGGTCTCTGGTTCCGAGGCCTGAACTTGTCTCAAGAAAAACATTAAATTCCCGGTATGCCGGGTTCAGATGTAATAGACCTTAAGTAGTTTGCCTGCTACCAGTACTATTATTTGCTATCCGAACCATGCTTTTCTAAAAATTTATGCCGAACCCTTTTGGAACGAGTCCCCGAGTTCACTTTCGTGTTTACTATACTTGGCATTCTTTGCTCTTGTCTACCATTTTGGCGTTCGACAGTCGAGTCACAAGATTGTTGTTTATAGCATACAGTACTTAGCAAATGCGAGGTGTGTTTCAAAATCATCCGACATAAATGAAAGGTAAAGACAGGGGTTAGTAAACGACACATGCCGAACTATATTTTTGGACCGAGTCCCCGAGTCCATTTTCATGTTTCCCACGTTTTTTCATCTTTGCTCTTGACTACCATTTCGGCGTTCGTCAGTCGAGTCACAAGATTAGTTACACAGCATACATTACTTGAAGTTTGAGACGAGGTTCAAAACAGTTCGGCATATGAACGAAATTGACAAACAGAAATAAAACACAAGCACATGAGCGAGGCAGTCCCCGAGCTTCAACCTCGGAGTGCCGACATTTCATTAAGGATTAACCGAGGTACATACATTGCGCCCTTCATGAGTAGAAAGGTCGGAGTAGAGCTACATTCCATGGTCGCTTGACCTCTGATCCGGGGTTGTCCAGCCCATCTTTCCTTGGTTCCTGCGCATCTATAAGATAGTACGAATCATTGAGCAGAGCTCGGCTCACAATGAACGGTCCCTCCCATGGAGGTGACAACTTGTGCCGACCTTTACTGCGCTGCACCAGCCTCAGCACCAAATCTCCCTCGTGAAACACACGAGGGTTGACATTCCGGCTATGATAACGTCGGAGACCTTGTTGGTATATTGCTGACCGAGATGAGGCCAATTCTCTAGCTTCCTCAAGCAGATCTACTGCATCCTCCCGAGCCTCTTTTGCCTCGGCTTCAGTGTACATTGCCACTCTGGGCGCATCATATTCGATGTCAGTGGGTAGCATAGCTTCTGCCCCATAGACCATAAAAAATGGCGTATAGCCAGTTGATCGATTTGGTGACCCCACAGTACTGCTATCCACCCATTTTCAGCAGTGGTTCAATGAGCCGAGCCTTGATGCCGGCCAACACTAGGGCATTTGATCTTTCCACTTGTCCATTAGACTCCGGATGTGCCACCGAGGCTATGTCCAGCCGGATTCCCTTGTCCATGCAAAACCGAGCAAATTCTCCAACAGCAAAGTTCGTGCCATTGTCCGAGATAATGCTATGGGGGTACCCATATCGCAGAATGATTCCTTCAAGAAAGTCACTGCTGAATGACCATCCAACTTCCGGATTGGTTTCACCTCGATCCATTGGTGAACTTGTCCACCATCACCAGTATGTGCGTCATGTTACCTCGGGCTGGTTTGAACTCTCCCACCATATCCAAACACCATACCGCAAACGGCCAAGTGATAGGAATTGTTTTGAGCGCCGAGGCTGGCATATGCGTCTGCTTGGCAAACCTTTGGCATCCTTCACATCTCCGGACTATGTCCTCTGCATCAGCAAGAGCAGTGGGCCAATAGAACCCATGGCGGAACACCTTGGCCACTAGAGCTCTTGTGCTGCAATGATGTCCACACTCTCCTTGGTGGATCTCCAAAAGCATCTCCTTGCCTTCAGCTGGCTCGACACAGTTGCAACACCTCGGTTACGCTTCTTTTATAGAGCTCCTTGTTGATGATGGTGTACGCCTTTGCCCTCCTTTGGATTCTCCTAGCCTCGGTTGTGTCACTTGGCAAGCTTCCCTCTGTTATGAACTTCATGATCTGCTCCGCCCACTCCGGCACTGGGTGCAAAGGAAAAAGTTTCTCGTCCACCTCCATTGGTTCGGCCACCATAATCTCCTCCATTATTTCCTCCACCATCCTGCGACCAGTCCCCGAGTCTTGACGAGCAGTCCCCGAGATTCGGTGCGCAGTCCCCGAGTTCTGCCACGCAGTCCCCGGGTCCGACCAGACGCATCCGACGTCTACCTCCATTGGAACAGGTCCGGACTCTTGCTCAGCCGGGATGAAAATAGATTCGGATTCAGGAGAAGGTTTGATTGAAGGAGTTCTCAAGTGATTCAGGGCTACTCCAGGTGGTACTGCCTCTTTAGATGAACCGAGCTTTGACAACACGTCGGCAGCATTATTTTCTGTCCGAGGTATATGCTTGTATTCACACCCTTCAAAGAACCCGGATATCTTTTGCACATGGAACCGATATAACGCCATGTTGGCATCCAGAGCATCCCAAGTTCCAGAAGATTGCTGCACCACCAGGTCGGAATCGCCGAAGCATTCCATACGCCGGATACCGATCTCCTTCGCCACATTGAGTCCATGGATTAAGGCCTCATACTCCGCCACATTGTTTGATGCCGAGAAATGAATCTGCAGCACATATTTTAGCTGATCTCGCTTCGGTGAGGTGAGGACTATTCCGGCCCCCAGCCCGATCTTTGTCTTGGACCCATCAAAATGCATCTTCCAATAATTATAGTCCGGCCTGGGTGGCTCATACTGCATCTCGGCCCAATCACAAAAGAAGTCCGGCAGCGCCTGGGATTTGATTGCATCCTTCTCTCATAATGCAGTGCATATGGAGACACCTCAATCGCCCATTTGGCAACTCGGCCAGTTGCATCTTTGCACCCGATGATCTCCGAGATTGGAGCTTCGCACACCACCGTCATGGGATGCTCCTGGAAATAATGCTTCAACTTCTTGACCGCCAGGTAGACACCATACGTCATCTTCTGGTAGTGAGGGTAATTCTGCTTCGAGGTAGAGATCACCTCGCTCAAGTAATACACCGGTCTCTGCACCGACCTGCCACCTTCGTCTCGCTCCACTACCACTGCCACACTTACAACTCGGTTTGTGGCCGCAATGTAAAGTAACATCGGCTCATTGTGCAATGGTGATGCCAACACCGGAGCGGTGGACAACATCTTTTTCAGCTCATTGAACGCCACGTCGGCCTGCGGGTCCATGTAAACCCGGTACTTTTCTTCATGAGCTGGTACAAAGGTAAGGCTTTTTCCCCAACCTACAAATCGGCTCAACGAGGCTAAGCACCCTGTGAATTTCTGCACATCTTTCAAACACTTCGGTAATTTCATGTTCTCAATAGCTCGGATCTTGGCCGGTTAACCTCGATACCTCGGCTCGACACCAGGAATCCAAGCAACTTTCCAGCCGGGACACCAAAGGTGCACTTGTCCGGGTTAAGTTTCAACCGATATTTTCTCAAATTCACAAATGTCTCCTCGAGATCCTCGAGGAGAGTACGTTTCTCCTTAGTTTTGATGACGATATCATCGACATACACTTGCACATTTTTGCCCATTTGAGAGTGCAGGCATTTCTGCATACACCTCTGATAAGTTGCCCCGGCATTCCTCAGACCAAAACACATGACACGATAGCAATACGCCCCATACGGGGTAATAAAAGCAGTCTTTATTTGATCCTTCGGGTTCAGTGGTATCTGGTGAAAACCAGAGTACGCATCGATAAAAGACAACAGTTCACAACCAGCAGTGGAATCAATCACTTGATCAATCCGAGGTAATGGAAACGGATCTTTCGGGCACGCCTTGTTGAGGTTAGTGAAGTCAATGCACATGCGCCACACCTTGACCACGGCTGGCTCGTCTTTCTTCTTTTCCACCAAGACCGGATTGGATATCCAGTCCGGATGCAGCACCTCCATAATGAACCCGGCTGCAAGCAACTTAGCCAGCTCGTCCAGCACCACTTGTCTTCGGTCGTCTGAGAGACGACGGGTCGGTTGCCTCACCGGTTTCACCTCCGGCCTGACAAATAAAGAGTGCTCTGCCAACTCCCTCGGAACACCAGGCAGGTCCTTAGCCGACCATGCAAAGATATCCCGATTCTCACGGAGGAAGTGACAGAGCTCGCTTTCCTATTTCTCGCCCAGCCCGGTCCCAATGAGGGCCATGCGCTCCGGGTGCTCCGGGTCAATGGGGATCTTCTTGGTCTCCTTGGGCACCTCGAATGCTGCAGTTGAGTCCGGGCTCATCAGTCCGGACATGCCGAGCTGTGTTGACTGCGCCATTGCCACCACTTGATGCAGCTTCTTCTTCTCGCTGCATCACCAAAGATTCGGCCAGATTAGACCCCGCCGAGGCACACTGAATGGCTCGCTTGTAGTCTCCCGAGATGGTTATGATCCCATTGGGCCCCGGCATTTTCATCTTCAGGTATGCCACATGGGTGGAAATCATGAACTTGGCCAGAGCCGGCCTTCCAAGCAATGCATGGTATGCACTCTCCAAGTCCACCACCTCGAACTCGATACTCTCAACTCGGCAGTTATCCTTGGTTCCAAATGCTACATCCACCCATATCTTGCCCATGGGTGCACAGGAAACGCCAGGCACAATCCCGTGAAAAGTACAGCTGCTCGGCATCAACATTCGGCGATATGCCCAACTTCACCATTGTGTCTCGGTACATGATGTTGATGGCACTGCCATTGTCCACCAGAACTCGGGTGAACCTCACATTGTTTGTAGGCCCACACAACGTCGGATCTACCACCAGGGCATACTTTCCAGGGCTCGGCATGATCCGAGGTGTATCTTTCCTGCTCCAAGTGATCTCCTGCTCAGACCAGTTCATATAGGTCGGCACCACCGGCATTACTGCATTCACCTCCATGGCACGCCTCTGCACACTCTTCTTGTCAGTTGGCTCGGTCACAAAGACCACATAGCTCGCATGAGCCTCTCTATAGTCATTTCCGGGGTATTCATACTGCTGACTTGGTCCGGCACCACTATTGTTGTTATTACCTCGGACATTCACAACATTCACGGGCCTTGCTGCTGCAGGCCTCGGAGGAGGTGCAGTGGTTATCGGGGTAACATTTGCTCCGGACAGATTCGGGTTAGGCCTCGGCTGAAATCTCTGAGGTGGTCCTCCTCTGTTTCCTCCGGCCTTCGCCCCTTCTTCCCTGATTCTGTGGTTCCAGCTGCACTGCCGGGTTGAATGGTTGGCTGGCTTACGCGGGTCGGTCGTATGGTAACGGCAAGGACCATCTAACATCATTCATAAGTCAAGGGTGGCTCCGGGTTCGGACTAAATGCCGGACCATTGATTTTCGGCCTCTGGACACCTCCAGCTCCGGGCTGATCCGGGTTCACCGCTGCAACTTGGTTCGAGGTGTATGAATAGTCCGGCTCCCTCCTCTTGTGTCCGAAGTCTTGGCGGTCATTACACCTTGGTCCGAGCCGGTTGTTTATTGGCTCCCTCCTTCTGTTACGTGCCACTGCCTCTGCTGCTGGCTGCATCGGATCACCAAGAGCATAAGAATCTGCAATCCGGATTGTCTCTGCTAGAGATTTCGGCATATCTCTTTGGAGCCTCTGCCACAGCATGCTGCCATGTCGGCAACCATCTGCAAACCAGGAAATGGCCTGTGCCTCTACAACTCCTTCACAGGAATTCCGAACATTGCTCCACCGAGTTAAGAATTCTCGGTCAGTTTCATGATCATCTTGCTTACATGCTGCCAGGAGCTGAGGTCGGTTTGGCCTCTTGTATGTACTAGCAAAGTTGCTGTTAAACGCCAGCTCCAAGTCTATCCAGGAGTTGATACTATACTCCGGCAAATTATTCAGCCAGATCCGAGCTGGACCTTCCAACATGTGCGGGAGATACCGGACCGCCCATCGGCGATTGCCCCCCGCTATGTGCACCGAGGATACATAATCTGTCAGCCAATCTTGCGGCTTGGTGCTCCCGTTGTATGGCTTGGTGTTCCGACCTAACTGGAACTGAGATACTGGCGGTGGTGGCTCCCTCATGATCCGAGGTCCGAAACACGCCGGACTAGGAGGGCCTTCCTCCTCCAACTGCTCGGACAAGTAGATTCTATCCAGCTTGTTACGAACATCGTCCGGAGCTAACATCCGAGCTCCTATCCGAGGTCCCAACGCCCCATCCACTCTGTGATATCCGGCTCGCGCCATGGCTGAGTCTCCATCATCATATCGGTCATCGCCTTGACCGACGTTCTTGAAAGTGCATGTTGTTGCCCATGTGTGGTTTTGGTAATTAATGACAATCCTTATGGACTAATGTTTGCTTTGAGATATACTTGTAGATCTTGTCCATAGGAAAAGATTGGAGTTCATGTGTTGGACTCTAGAAGATTACATGATGACCAAGGTTCCATCCAAGGGTTTATATGAAGAATGGTCACGAGAAGAGTTGAGCTTATTGCAAGCATGGCTTGGAAAAGAAGACTGAGTGAACTTCATGTTTATCTCCAAGCCATCACCTATATCAAGAGAAGTATATGAAGCGCAAGTGGATACATGAAGACGGAGCATTGGAGATGTCTTCATCAAGCATGAGCTAGCAAGCGCAAATCAAGAAAAGTGGTCCACTTGAAGAGATCAAGATCGTCATCATCTAGCTCAAGTGGAATGCGCAAGGCAAAGGTATGATCTTGATAGGGTTTCATTTTACCGGTCTCATGGTGTTAGTGGGAGACCGGGTTATAGGATAGATGCCGTACTATCAAGAGGGGCTCTCAAGTAAGTAACTTGATCGCATCTGTGTGGAGAGCTCAAACCTTTGCATACTTGGCATCATCATCTTTCTTGGTTCTTATTTGGCCTTTATCCATGTGAGAATTTAGAGCTTGTGTTCATCTCCATACCAAGCTCTAGTTCATCAAGAACGGATTTCATTTGAATATCTTCTGATGTTTTTGATATTGGAGGTTTTACCGGTTCGTCTTTTGTAGAGAGGTCAAACTCTCCTCTTGTGTTATCCTCTCACATGATGGACTATGATGTGTATATGCATGATCTTGTAGTGCTTGTGATTATCTTCGGAGCAAGCCCAAGATCATCGAAAACGGAGTCCGGATGAAACTTGTTTGCATTCTCGGCTTTGGAAATATTATCGGTCCACCTCGAGATAGGATCCACACCTCCCATGTGTGATATCTCCTCCATATTTGTGACCCTTAATATTTCCACTTTTTGTAGCAAAGCATTTGTCGTTACCTTGGGCAGCCCGAAGCGGCGGTAGTGCCGCCCGCACTACCGCCAAAAGTGGCCTCTGGGGCCCATGTGCGGCAGTACCCGCCCGGCGCAGCGGTACACCGCTGGATCGGCTGAAGGGCGCGGTCTGCGCCTGTTTTGATTTGACCGCAGCGCAGGAGGCGCCAGCGGTAGTACCGCCCGGCGCAGCGGTACTACCGCTGGCTCGGGCTAGAGCAGCCAACGGCTCCTTTTTGGGGGAACCTATTTAAGGGGCTTTCTTCCCCAACGGTTCCCCAATCTTCTTGAGCTCGTTTTTCTCTCTCCTCCATTGTTGCAAAGCTCGAAACTACAAGATCTCCCAATCCCTCCACCCAAACTCGTTGATCTTTGAGGATTGGAGGAGAAGACCTAGATCTACATTTCCACCGAGACGTTTCTCCTCTAAGTGAGTGGAACCCTTTCGATCTAGTTCTTGAAGTTCCATTTGTTGTGTTCTTCTTTGTTCTTCCTCTCTTCTCCCCCCACAAGCATTTGTTGCTTTTGGTGGGATTTGGGAGTGAAGGACTTGAGCACTTCTTGTGTTCTTGCCTTTGCTTTGTGCATAGGTTTTGCCTTTGCTTTTGTGCATAGTTTGCTCTCTCCCCGAGGATTCGTGAAGTGAAGATTGTGAGCTTGTTACTCTTGGGTCGTTGGACCCTAGACGGTGGTCTTGACCTTTTGTGGCAACGCCTTTTGTGGTGATGGCGCCTTTTGTGGCGTTGCAAGGCCTTTTGTGGCCGCTTGGGAGCTCCCAATCCTTTGTGGGTTGTGCCTCAAGTTGTTGTAAGGGACTCGATTCCGCCAAAAGGAAATCAATAGTGGAAGGTGAACCGAGCTTTTGTGCGAGGTTCATCGGAGTATAGGGTGAGGCCTTTTGTGGCATCTTGAGTTTGATACTCACACCCCTCCAACGAGACGTACTCCCCTAAAAGGAGGAACTCGGGAATACATCGTCGTCTCCACGTGCCTCGGTTATTTCTATACCCAGCTCTTTACTTATGCACTTTACATTGTGATAGCCTTCGAGCTTGAAGTATCATATCTTGCTATCACCTTGTTAGTTGTCTTGCTTAGCATAAATTGTTGGTGCACATAGGTGAGCCTAATTTATTTAGGTTGTTGGCTTGTTAATTTAAACACCTAGTTTTATTCCGCAATTAGCAAGCCTAAACCGGAAAAGTTTTAAACGCCTATTCACCCCCCCCCTCTAGGCGACATCCTTGTCCTTTCAGTTCTGAGGTTGCTGAACATACTCCGGCTCTCGCTGATACTGCTCCTGCGGCCGGGGTTGTTGCTGATGCCTCGGGGGCGGAGGTGTTTACCTCGGCCAGCCGACACTGCTTGCCCGCCATTCTGATTTCCCTGACCGGAGTTACCCTTAGCTCGGCTTGCATTACCTTGGCCTGGGTTTCCCTTAGCTCGGCTAGCATTGCCCTGGCCCACCTTCTGCTTTGCTGCTAACACCGGATCATACATCTGCATCTGCATCTGCTGTTCTGACCCGAGGTGACACTCCGGGCTCGATCGGCTCCTCCGACGAGTGGAGACGAGGCTTGCCCCTTGGACACCTGACTAACTGGCATAGCTGAATAAACCATCTGCGAATCACCAGCCCCGGCATATGCTCTGCGGAGAGCCTCATTCTGCTGGTTAGCTACATACACTAGTTCATGACTCGCTTCTGCTGCGCACGGCCATGCATCTCCCGTCAACCCGGATAGCTCGCTCTGCCTGCCTCGGCAGCTCTGAGGTTCTTAGCAGGGAAACTATATACCGGCCTTCCAGTCGACACGCGACTCTCACTCCAGGCCGAGGTGGTAGGTCGAGCCTCCCTGTTTATCTCATCATTGAGCCCTTTGCCTCTCTGCCGCACCCCGGCTCCCCTATTTGTATCAGCTGCTACCGGGGTGAAGCCATTTGCTGCATTGTACTCACGCAGATCTCTATTGAACTCATCTCTAGCTGCCATCATTGCTACAGCCTCCTTTTGCAACAGGACACGCTTTGCCTCTAGCTCGGGCCACAGTCACTACTACATCCACTCCTGGATCTACTACTGGTCTGCCAGGGTCTCCGCTATCTCTACTAGGGTCGCCCTCTCGCCCTGCACCTCGGGGGTACCAGGCAACTCTTTCTCTAGCCTGGGCTTTGCATATCTCACCTTAGCAACCTCGGCCGGCTTGGATTTGCTGGCATCTCCTTTGCCAGCGGCATCAACCGGACCAGTCATCATCACCTCCACGCAGCTCTCGGGGCAAGTGATACGCCGACCTAAAGCCGCGAGGAGAGGAGTTTTGTCGTCCACGAGCACCTGCTCCGGGTACCCCGCGAACACCTCGACAGCAACATAGGTGACGAAGCTGCCAAGCATCATGGTGAAGCCATGCTCCGGGAAGGGCTTGCCGGCGAAACACCCCGCATTGTCGCTGATGAAGGTGAACTCACCGATCTGGCGATAAGCCCGAAAGAACACACGCTCGCCTGAGCCCGTCCGGATGTAAACTCCCTCCAACGCCTCAATCTGCCCCACGGTGGGCGCCAACTGTCGTGTGGGATCACGGCAGATGCCATAGGTTGGCTAAGATGGGGCCGAATGGTCGTTGGGGAATCCGGGAGGGTTTATGCACTCAAGAAGTGCACAAGCAAGAACACGCAAGAAAACGCAAGAACATGAACTAGAAACCAAGAACACAAAGCACACCACGATGTACCCTGCTTCGGGGACCTCTTGTGGAGGAACACCCCTACTGCAGCACTATCCTACTTGGTGTATATCTCAAGGTGACAAGTACAAGCCGCTCCTCGAGCTGTGTGATGATACAACGGTGAGAACTTGAGGTAGAAGATGAAGTTACAAGGGAGGAAAAAGGAACTCCGAGCTTGATCCGAGGTGTCTCCAGGGATTCCGAGGTTCCTCTCTACCTCGATTCCTTTCTCTCTCTTGATCGATCCCTCAAGCAGGAGGTTGAAGCCCATTATATAGGCCAGCCGAGTTACCGTTGTGCCCCTGTTGAACACTGTTGCCATGCCTCTCTGCTCTGGTCATCATCGTACTTCTGTCAGGGTCAAGACATGGCCTGCCCATCCCCCGCTGCATAACGGCAGAGCAGCATGTCTCCTCTGACAGAGACAGGACGTGGCCTGGCTAGCTACCTCGTAGCCTTTCCCCAGATCTCGCGTGGTCAGCGGTCAGAGGCATGCACCCCGTGGAATCCGGAGCACGCCTCTGCCGGGCGCCGCGCGTGGCAGACGCTCCTGTGTCAGGCAGGAAGTGACAGGAGCATTGACTCCTGCCCGACCTACGGCTCCTTGCCTTGTTAGCCCGGCACGGATGTGTCGGCTCCTTACCTCGGGTCTTGCCCTAAGATCTTTACCAGGTCGGACCTTACTTCCTTCATAGCTTCTCCTGCACTCACTACAAATCAGCACCGGGGTAGTTAGGTCCGGCTGATCATAGCTCGGACTATGAACCTTGGCCCATGCCAACGGGATACCTCGGACCCCTCTGGGCCAAGACAGTCGGCCTTTGTATCTCCAGGTCAAGATGAAGCTCGGACACTCCCAGCCCAAACAGGTCGGCCCTTTCCGTACCTCCACACCTTTAACTCAACTATGCCAAGCCTTGACCCTACCCGGGGTGACCCCCGACATAGTCATAACGCTGCGCAGCTTTACAGATATAATCTCACCGAGTGGGCCAAGCATATCAATCCATCACACACGGATGAACAATCCCGCTCTTGATCACTCTCCCCGACTACTTTCCTTCCAATACCCGAAAGTGTCACCTTTAATTGTCAGCTTATGAGGCATGACGTTTGATGCGATCAGCCATATCTTCAGAAGCAGCGACTTGATGTAACTCATGGTCTAAGGAATAAGCTACCACGTTATAATCCTATTGCAGTGTTGAACTATGTGATACGATCCTAACTGCAATACTTTGGGTAATGTCCATCAATTATTCCCCAATAAAATGACTCCACCATCAACTGTTAATGCAATAAGATCGGGAAATCACGATCATC